>CM052337.1:4901095-4922710 GCA_028455595.1 Lasioglossum vierecki | reverse complement strand
ATATAGCATGTAGCAAATTGTAAAATATGTACAAAGTAATACTAATCACTGTAAAGTCGTTAACAGGACGGGCTCCAGATTTTGAATGTAAGATCACCGGGACAATAAAGATACATTAATTGGAATTATTTCTTTGATTCATTATGATGAAAATCGTTCTCTATCTTAAGATAGATATAGCATGTACGAAATTGTAAAATAGGTACAAAGAGTTGTTCATACAACACAAACATCCGAATTAAGTGATGCGAACAAATTCCTTTTTCCAATGGCATTTAAGAATTTTACAGTTATCGTTTCACCAGATTTATTCAACGAAACTTATATTGAAATGTCAGTACAGATTTGTCCGGAGAATGTATGTTTAACATTAAATAATTATTATTGCAAATATCCTTGGACAGAATGTAACAAAACCCTTACATCAGGGTCTTGTATGAATGGATCATGTTACAATATTGTTACTGGTGTGAAATACTTGATTCTTCATAATGGTTCAATGGGAGTCCACAACATTAATGTACAATCTGGATTTATCGATACATGTACATTTAAGAAAACTTTGATGTTCCTTCGTCAATGGAAGAGTCGGTGTTTGCAACACAAACGTCAGACAAGAATTAACAAGAGCAGATGGAGTTTGCACCGTAGTTTGTGGATTAGAAGCTGCTAAATTGTTCCACGAATAATAATATTGCAAGAAGCATCATCTTTCGACGCATGTTCCTCAAAAGCAGGAAAGTTTATTGATCGGTGCTCCGACCGCAGCGTGGGACTATTGAAGCTCCGAATGCGTTCCCGTATCGCCATTTTCTCATCCACCATGATGTCTTCCGTTTATATTCAAATGAACTGCCATGCTTCGTGCTCGTTAATTGTCGATCGTTGCACGCGTCGTTCGACGACTCTCGCGGTGTCATTAACATATTTACTCAAAACCGCCGAAGAACAACCTGTCTCTCCCAAGTGAACGGGCCCCGACTACCGGCCCGAGAGGAGACGAAGAATGGGACGAAGAATGGGACGAAGAAGGAGACGAAGAAGGCGGAGAACAGAGGCACGCAAACGAACAGCGGAAAGAGAAAGAGGACGCAGGGAAGCGGGATAAAAAGGAGGACAGGGCGGGTTACTTCTTAAAAATCAATCGCATGGGGAACGACATGAAGCCCCTCTTTATTCTCTCGCTTGTTTCTCTCTTTTACGACGTCGCGTCAGAACTGGTCCTCTTTGATCCGCTTTATTAGCGCTGCCGGATGATTGGCGCCGATTGGATCGGTGGGGGGAACAATTTCAATAACGATCAGGAATTCTGTCGGCTACGGTTCGACGTCGCTTAAGGTTCAAGCGGTCTTCGCTGTTCCACGATCTGCGTAAATCGCTTTTTCTTCTGTATCTTTCCATTGCTTCGTGTTTGGAAAACGTCACCGTTGAAGTCGAATATTTGGTAACGCTGGAAGAAGCTTCTTTTGTTATCAAAGATTTCTCTAGATGAATAGAATGTTCCTAGAAAACACTCTGAAATATTATCTAAAGTATTAAAAGCGTTCTTGTCATGATACGTTTACCCCATTTTTCATTAAATAATATCGAAATTCTTACGTTGACTGTCTCACAAACTATCGGATTCACGAAGTGCCATCCGATTCCTCTTGAGGGATACACGAAGAAGAGACCGTGCCCGCAGCATCGGACCTGCAAACGGATCACGGTAATTGGTTATTGTTAGCAGCATTGGATGACGTGATTGGACCCAGTTGCTCCCTCGTGTGTTCACATTTTACGATCTATTGTCGGTCCTTTACGGGTTTATGGTTGTAAGACGCGTTAGTAATCGCTGCATGCGAATTAGAACCGAGTAATACCTTAAGTGACCGAATACTAATCGGGTTAATGGCGCGGCGAATACTATGGTGTTAGATGTTGGCAAAGAATTTACTGGGAGACCGGTTCAGAAATTTCTGCTGTGGATATTGATTTGTTGTGACGCCCATATTGTCATCGATAAAATGTACAAATTAATAAACTAGAAGGAGATATGTATATCACGATTAATGGCATTTGTATTAAATAAATATTCGTATAGGTGAGAGAACTTTATTATTATTATTATTTATTTATTTATTGCTTTAAACCAAGTGGTTTATATAGCAAGTACAGTATTATTACATTTGGCTTACATTAAACAGGTTTACATTGTTTCTAAATTCTAATGGAGCATTGTTTAAGGAAATTATAAATTATTTTCAGACCTTTTATATCAGGTTTACATAAGAAGGAACGAATACAAAGAGAAAAAAAGTACTTGTCTTTTTTGTTTTCTGTGTGTGAAACTATCCATAATAATAATATAATGATAGGAAAAATATTGAAGAACATTTTATGGTTTCCAAATTATACGGGTATAGTGATTCCAGATGTGTCGAAGTGACTCTAATGACTTGCTGCGGATATCTACACAACATCACGAACAGTTGTCTCGTATTTTCTGTTTGAAAAACTCTGGACGTTACGGCTCGTCTTTAGTCGATAATTTCATAGACAGCCTGCTTAAGAAGCATCACAGCAAAAAACTATGACGTTCAACGTTTAGTCAAGACTTACGATAATTAATGAGGTGGCTTGTTAGCTCTTATCACGTAGCGAGACATGTTAACGAACATTGGTGCAATATGAAGGTAACAATCACCATCACCTCAAATTAATGAGCCCGCAGCTGTTAATAATTGCAACTTAGGCATCGTTCGTTGATATTAAAAAATCGGGCAGCTGCTGTTCGCTGGTACACACTTCTGCCACATTGTGAACAAATTGCGGGTACCGCGATGATCAATTTTTTCGTCGGAGGATTATCCGGATCATTCTACTCTCATTAATCGAGAGATATTAAACAGTCCGAGATTACAAACTAACGTTTCGCTCGTCCGTGTTTCACATCTAAATTTATCACCGTGTCGACGAAATAACATATTTAGCTCGCCGAGGAAATTTTATCTCGGGTTTTGTGACTAAATAAAATTGAATTATGGATATGCATCGGGTAATTAATACTGTTTATTATTTCTGATGACGATATTTAATCGACGTTGAACTCGCGATTGCCATTACCCAACGTTTTATCAAACGTTCCCCGCCATAATTCTCGAAGCTGCGTTAATTCAATTTCCAACGATGTTTCAATGGTAAAATATATTATTAAGACTTCGTATACGATATAAATTTCTTTCTTAAATAACTTCCGCTTGTAAATATAACGATAAATAATCTGAAAAATTATGAACGAGAATTATTTTTAGCTCGACGTAACTAAACAGGAATTTTTCAAACGTTCTATTTTGAACGACAGGATGTTAATCCTGTTACGTTCAGATTAATCCTCTCAATTACCTGGAAATTATTCATACCAGGCAGGTGAGCCTGGCCATCATCGTCAGCCCGCAACGAAAATGAAATAGCGCCGAGGTAGATTCCATTCCCGTGTAAGGGAACGCGTTTCCTGATAAAGTAATTTACACCCTCCCACCCTTGAGAAAGCTTCGTGGGAAGTTCCATCAAACTCGGCTAGTTTCACTGAAAAATGACCAGCTGAACGAGCCTGGCAATCTGATCTTTTCCCCCGATTCGATCTCGTTTCGCCCGTGTAAGGCAAAAAGTAAACAAGAAAACTGAACGAAAGAAAATCGTAAGAGCACGTGACGTGACGAAGGTATTACAAGGGTTGGTGTGGGGGTCTATTGATCCTCGTAGCTCGCGTGTGAACAGCGCCACATACCGGCCCTCGGCCACAACTAATGTCTTCATCCTTTTCAACCATCTTTTCAACCCCTTTTACCGCTTTCCTCTTGTTCTTTCGAGCGTGGAGTCCTGCGTTGGCTCGCTCGCTCGCGCGCGCGCGGCAAAATTCACGCCGGCTCTAAATCGTGCTTCACGCCACGAGCGTTCACGCGAGCCACGGGGTAAAGTGTTGAAACTGTTCATGAATCAAGACACTCCGGGGGGTCGTTGGTCCTTCCGCGTGGGGTAGGTTCCTTCGTGTAGTCCCGATATTTAAACGTCGCCGCCACCGCCGCGCCGTGCCGCCCCTCGAACCACTTTTAATTATTCGATACAGTACCAGCTCGCTAATTGAAGGATCGCGACAGTTAGGAGACAGCTACACTTTTTGCATAGTTTTTAATAGTTTATTTAATCTCGTGACAAGTTTTCAAAGATCATGTCAAATTCCCAATTCGATGAACAGTACTGCAACAGTATTAAAGAATTTATTGAAAATTGTTGTATTAATTGTTGTATTCTTTATTTAATATATTTAAATAAATGATATAAGCACATATATTTATATATGAATATATGAGTGAATACACTAATTGACTTATCCTATTTTTCATTCTTAACGACTGCAGAGCGACTGCTGAATCGTGCCGGATGTCATATACAATACAAGTTACATGTCTAACTATAGGATATAATTTATTTTCCGCTTTACAAAAAGACAAGTGAATAGAAGAAACAAGCACGTCACGTCACTTGCGTGGTCAGAACATTAACTGAACATCGATGGCATCGAGAAAATAAAACAACGCAGAGGGCACAGCCGATCATGCAAATCGGTGTGCTGCCTCCTCATTTACCATTAGCACGCCGCAGATGTTGAAAAGCCTCCTTTACTTTCCAACAGAATTATTGCAGTTAAATTAATATTTTCAATATTTTATTCACTTCCAATATTAGTAGTAACTGCGCGACAATAAATTTCGACTTGTTTTAAACCTAGAAGACTCTAGTTGCATAATTCATCTATCGTTCTAAGATTTTGCTCAAACACTAGTTCCACGACATGTTTTCTTGAACGAAACATAGGAGTTTAAACAGGAATTGTTCGATCACAAGAGATAACTGTTAATTTCGACCTGTGGCAAAGACTAATGAAGATATCTTTCTCGATCGGTTTCAGGTGTGGTTCCAGAATAGAAGAGCAAAATGGAGGAAGAAGGAGCACACGAAAAAGGGTCCGGGCAGGCCGGCACACAATGCTCACCCGCAGAGCTGTAGCGGCGAGCCGATTCCACCGGAAGAACTGAGAAGAAAGGAACGAGAAAGGCGACAGAAGAAGTTGTTGAAAGCTCTCGAACGGCAACAGAGGAAGCTGGCCTCGAAAGTAAGATTTATAATTCAGTATAAAATTAGTAAAGCTGTTTGACATTAAAACACGAATAATCTCGATTAGCGGGGGTAACTTCCACATTAACCAACCCTCGAAATTAGTATAAATAAGTAGCTAGTGGATAGAAGGACACGATGTTTTCGTTACAGGGCATCACCGTGGACCTGTCAACGTTGAGAGCCGAGTGGGAGTCGCGGAGCGCGGCTGCATCGGGTGGCAGTTCTCTGAACGGCACGTTGAGCAGTTCGTTCAGCCACCTGAGCAACAACAACGAGAGCAGTAGCGTGTCAGGGTCCGGGAACGACGCGAACGAGGAGATCGACGTGGTGGGAGGCCTAGATTCTTGCAGTGAAAGCGGAAGCGAAAGGGTTGACTCTGCGGCGGACGGTTCTGTCGACGGAGAGTGCTACCCTAGACTGTCTAGCAACGCGGGTGATCAGAGCGATCCTCGAAGGAGCATGAATCAGGTGGCCAGCAACCTGCAGAACCCGAACTCCAGCCTGAGTCTGGATCACCTGAACCACCAGCAGGGCATCCACCATTGGGGCCTGAGCCTTCTGGAGAGAAGAAGGGAGCTGGTGTGCATGAACAATGCGGGAGGACCGCGCCAGATAACGAACCACGCCAGCAACTCAGAGAGGACATCGTCTGTTAGACAGCAGATCAAAGAGGAGGAGATCCAAAGCAGTAGCATAGATCTATCTGTGAAGGGCAGGGAGGAGAGGAAGAGGCTAAACCCGTTCTCGATCGACAGTCTCCTGGGCAACAACCGAACCAGCACACCTGGCATTCACAACGAATACAGGCCCTCGACGCCCACGCTGTCGAACGGGAGGGAGTCGAGCAGCCCCACGTCACCGATCTCGGTACCTACTTCGCCCTCCACGACGTAGTGACTCTAGAAATCGATATATCGACGAGCACGACCGATGATGCTCGCTCGACTAGTTTGGGACATTTGATCGACAACGAAGTGATGGGCCAGTCACGAACACTATCGAGAACAACGAGACGTTGAAGTGGAGGACGAGAATACACTGTTTAAAGTAGAATTGTAGTATTGCAGAAGGGGATCAGAGATCTTAGGTAATTCGAGGAGGGACACTGCTCGTCGCCGGTGTCGCCTGTTTACGAGGACCGAGCAACATGGCCGTTGACTATGATTAGGTACTAATTGCGAACGCGTAGCTCCTCGGCGGTTGGTTCTCTTCAAGGTTTTGTTACTCGAACCCACGATCCGATTCCTTCGGAGTCATCCGTACGACTGAAGAATGATCGTGCGAGACGGAGGACGGCGAGCTCGCTGACTGATCGAAGGAGGGCTTATATCAGTTTCGACATATCTGCATCGAGTGCGTGAGCGATGATGTGTTTGTCCTGCGATCCCCTTCTTCTGTCCCACTAGAAAAAACGAGAATGTGCAATAAACACGGACAGCTCTTTTGTTCGATAAGAGGATACGCTAGGACGAATGTGTGTGCGTATGGGTGTGCGTGAGAGGAAAAGAGAAAGAGAATGCGTGGACGCAAGTGTGAACGCGAGTGCGTGTATTTAATGTAAATAGCTCGGAGTATGAACGAGAACGGTTTATTTAATTATTCTAGCCGATTACCCCAGTTCGTCGAGACGCGGATATTATTTAAAGCAATAGCAGATTTCGCCTGATACACCATGTATATAGGAAGTAAAAATGATCTAGGCAGCAGCTGAAAGAGTAAGACGCGCGGTACAAATTCTGGACAACCGGGAGATATATTTCTCCTCGTTTTTCGTGTATGCCCGCGACGAACGAGACTGACGACGGAGTGAGAGACAGAAGGAGAGAGGGGATGTTACGAGATGCCATAAAATCTGGGATGCGAGACAGTATCTACCGTATATTCATTTCAAATATATTAATTTATTCTCCAGACTAATTTCGGTGTTGCAACATCATCGCCTGTCCTGTCGTTGGATCCCTTCTCCTTTTCAGCTACATTTCTTTATCGATATCTGGAAGGAATCAGAAAACTGACGTTCTACTCTGTGGAAGTTTAATAGAATCACTTTGTTGCTTGAAAGTATTTATTCTTATCGTATCATGTGTTTTATCAAACTTTGAGTCGTGCTTACAGTCTATTTGTGAATATCAATTTATTTGTGGATTTCTGGTTTTGACGATTTTGAATTCTATTTGTTAGTAAATGGAGAAATATACAGGTAAGTGTCAATATTTTATACATTATACGAATTAGTGGTTTTCAGATTAAAATATACCTCGAGTCTTATTTTTTATTTACAGAGTTACAAAGTCTGTTGCTGTGCTTATAAATTAATAATAAGGTCGAACTATCTATGCTTGTCTATACTTGGTCCATGTTTGTTAATGTATTTACCGGAAAAATGCTTACTCGATTTTATAAATTTAAACAGATGCTACGTTTGTCGAAAGCTCATATGTATGTATAATTTTGACATACGGCAAATATGAAATTTAAGTGGACCAAGTTATATCGCCTTCCTGCTCATTCTAAAATCTTGTATCGATTGTTATACATAAAAATGCTAAACCTGCATTATAAAACACTAATGTCAAGTATATTACACATTTTTCAGAATCATCTTTTCCTCCGTCGGATCCACAGCACGCTATTATTTACTCACGCGAATACGTTCGAACAATTGTGCTGTTCTTCCGGACTCAATGTGGGCACACCTTCCGACACACTTTCTCGCATACGTGCCCATAATTATGAAAGTGCTAAGTCAAAATGAAAAGAAATTAGTTTACCAGTTCTTTCACATCACATTATTTTAAACTAAATTAATTCTCCAAACACGATGTACATAACTTCGGTGCATCAACATAAAAGTAAGATTACAGGAAGTTAGGACGTTGTGGTGATAACACCAAAAATCAATACGCCCCCCCCCCCCCCCCTTGCTGATTAGACGATATACCTGAAACGGCCGTTATCTCAGGCAAAAAACACATGCGAATCAACTCCGTTTCAGTTTACATTATCCTAAAGTCCTTCCGACACACCGGCGGCTTCAATTAACAAACGCTAAATTTCCCCACCTTGATCCAACGAAAAATCCGAGGTGACATTCGCTGTAGTATTTTGATCGTGGTCGGAGCAAATTCTCGTTCAGTGTCACGCATTCGGAAAGTGTGGAGTGTTTAGTGATTGTGTAGAAGTGTGTAGTGTCTTACTAATTATAAGACGTATTTGGTGTAAATGGCAGTGTGCTGTGGATCCGACGGAGGAACACAAGATTCTGAAATAGTAAGTACCTTTGCTTTACGTTAGTATTTTTCACAATGCCGGATTCATATTCTTATGTGCGATAACAACGGATATAAGGTTCTCTTTCATATTTTGCAATTTTAACAACAATTTTCTTTATTCTACTGCTTACAACTACCTTGAAAGATATTCATGTTGCATAAAATTCTGTAATTCAGTTATTATATAAAGTCATCAACATATACATGTATGCACAAGTACCATTAATAATTTCATCTGTATATGCTGTAAACTATTAACAGGACCGTATGCATAAAGATAAGGAATAGCTTCTACTAGCGATTTCTAAAATAAATATTCGGTTCTGTCTGCATAAAAGGATAAATGTGTGTGTGCATAAATTTCTATTTCCGCAATTTTAAAACCTAATGTTTATTTTTTTTATTATATACGGGTAGCCTATAAGTACAACTCTCGATGATGACGTTCTATCTGAAAGTTTTCTTTAAATGGTCAGTCAATCATAAACATTTTAAATCTACTAAATAATCCTCGTCGTGTCAAGTATAAGTAAAAGCAAAATATTTCTTCTATTATTACCGGGCAGTAAAATTAAGTGAATACTATTTCCAGTAAAAATTCTTTATGCATGCAGAACCAAGTATTTATGAAAGGCTTAAAAAATGATTAAAAGCTGTTACTTCACTATGCACACGTGGTCCATTATCTGATTCACAATCGGCGCTGCAGATCGCGTAGTATTCAATCGAAACAGGAGAGTAAATATATCGGTTTCGACGACGTCACGAACTAAAATACATATGTATGTATAAATGCATCAATATGCATAGAGCATGCACGACGCGAGGGCATCGAACGCGTCGCAATAAATATTTGCGCCGCTCGGGATCAAACAGGGCATCCGATCGACGGTTCTATGCCCATAAAGATTTAAATAGTCCCTGACACGCGCGGTTAATTACGCATTTATCGTCTTCAGCGCGTAAGTTGGCCGTGATTTATAATGTAGAGCCGTGATCGCGACCGCGCGCGGTTTGTCTCCGCCAGCCGCCATGACTGATCTCTCGATCGCTCACCCACGGTCGGAGAGTCTCGATCCCCTCGTGAAAGCGTATTTATTTTCAAATCCACCCACGATTCCGCTGATCAGGATCCTTTGTTCGTTCCACTGGCGAATCTCTCGCGAATCATCCTCGCGTAGGAATTAATAGGGCTGAAATTGGCACCTTCGATTGCGCGGCTGATGTCTCCGCGTCGCTTTCACTTGGAAAAGTATTTTCTTGCTAACGCATAATTTGATTAATAACGCGATTGAGAAATTACCCTAGTGAGAGGCTCAATCGAGATTTGACCACGTGTTAATACATTTTATCCGATGTGAAATCGTTTTCTAACTTTTTGCTTGCGTTCTAAGCACCCTATTATGTGCATCTGGTTCACTCTAGAATGAATAACGTTGGAATTGACATTTGTATTGCGTGGACGGAGAGACTTTCACTTGGAAATGCATTTTATGATAAACACACCTTTATTAGGTACCATCTTACTAATAGGGGAATTGATGAAACGCTATTTATGTGCTAATAACATTTTATGTGGAATATCTTTCTAATTTTTTGCTTGTAATTTCAACGCCTCGTTACAGTATACAATTGCAGCTACTTGCTTTTACAATACATTAATTTGATAAATGAACGATCTCCTGAACGAGAATGAGGAAATTAGCGCAACATAATTTGATCGCAAGGTATACTTAAAATTTTCTATAGACTAAGCTGGTTTTCTAAGCTGGTTGAAAATTATAATTAGCGACGATCATTAAGCGAGTCGCTGATAAGTGCAGACCAAATTTTCTCAACCATACCATATGTGGCCCAAAATTTATTAATGTAGAACGAAAGTTCAATATTTTTTAAGAGAAGAACAGTAATGAATTGGAATGAAACCGAACGGATACTAACAAAACGCAATTAGTTTATCTTGAATCGAGGCTGGCTGTATGAATTATACAATTTTGTGTATTTTATGGAGTTTAAGAGAAATGAAGAACAAAAGAGAACCGTGAAAGCAAACTAGAAAGCCAGATTTTTTCTTGTCTCATTAGATGGTCGCCACAAATAATATTATGTTTTGGGTAATATTGAAAGTAGACCACACGGTTGGTAAACTTTTTATTTGCTGGAGAACAATATGAATGTATGCTCGGATCAACTAGAGCCGATCCTCATTTTAATTTTCAGTACTCTAATATTTATTAATGAATTTCACATAAGCAACCCATAAGCGCTAGAGTACATGTACAGTATTACGAGTTTACTTGATTTAAGGTTCATTATTTAATACATATTCATAGGGGACTATTGGAAGAATAATGTAAATCTAATAATCTTTATTAAATGTTGAAAAAAATTTATTAAGGATTTTAGACACGAGATGCCATTCCTTTGATTGAAAAACGAAATTTTAAATAAATGTAAAAGCCTAATAATCTTTATCGAGAGTTAAAGAAATTTAAGACAATTTTCAAGTACGAGATCTGATGAATGGAAAATAAAAATTGTCTATTTTAACTTTAATACATATGAGTCGTTTTGTTTCTAAATAATCGTAACAGGCTGATAATAATATGTCAGATCGTTAAATTTTTCTTATGTTTTTATTGTTTTCATTCTACCACCTACTAATTTCTGTCATAAAATCCACAATTTATTTATGAACGCTCCTATACATTTACAATATTATCTATTCCGTTAATTGAAGCACAAGATTTATTATGAATGAGAATATGGGAAGAATAAACACTTGTAGATTTATTAACCCTTGTATTACAATTGAAGCAGCGAATAATAATTTCTAAACACGGAATCTGATCGTGCGAAACACTTAATATTCAATGCAATGGGTGCGAACGTGTTTGAAGTTTTACAAATTCACAAACCCAGAAGTATAATGGCGTCGTGGGTGTTCTCATACAACAAATATTCGCGATGCGTGTGAATTCATGTTATGAATATGCATGGGGAATGATATATTAGCTTCCCGTCGACATATATCAAATTTACATAGAAAGCGCGATCTGTTAATTTTATATATGGCACTCTGCTTTAGATTACTCCTGTTATACATTTTTATCGTGGATTTTTCGTGGATTTTGTTTTTCGCATATAACACCGGTCGAAATCCGTCGTGAAACTTTCATAGTACGGGCGGACGCCATTATCGTCTGCAAAAAAATGGATATTTATTTTAACGCTGCTGCTCGTGGCGTCGATTATAACAGGCAGATTTTTTAATGAATATTTATGAATTTAATTTGCAGTTTTCGAATTGAAGTAATCGCGAACCCCGACCGCGGTTTCGAGGCCGAAAAATGAAATTAATAACGGTCGCGCCGCTTGAAAAATAGAGGCACGACGATTGTTGCGTTTGGAAATTAATGATCAGTGAATTTTAAAGCCTAAAATTCGGAGAATAACTGTTTATCGTGGTCACGGTGTCCAACGTTTGATTGTGTTTATTAAACATGGAAACGTGATTAATATAATTATAATTACTTTGGAAACGTGGTAAAAAATGGACCATTTCGTGCATGACCGAACGTGATTTTACCATCAGATTGTCTTTTTTATTCGAAACGGTTAGTGAACAATAATTTATCAAAGATACTTTGAAGCTTTCCGTAGATTGCATACATTAAATGTCAAAGAGACAAAGTGACTGTTCTAACTGCTGACTATAGGGATGGCAGAGATACATCGATATTTCTTGTTTGATATATTGACATCATGAATGTTTTCTATGGATATCGATGTTTTCAAATAGTTTAAATAGTTGTATTTGTGTGATTTAGATCATCTCATAATAGGCTGGATCAATTTTACGAGCCGTGAACGAAAATAGAGAACTGCTCTAATATTATTATACGTATTAAACATACATACATTGACATAATGACAAAACCCTATCAGTATATATTACGACGATCCATTAACGTCGATGCTTTACTATCGATAAATCGAATAACGTCCTTTTAATTACGTATCTACAAACTTACACGCTTTTTTAGTTTCCTTGTGTCTCATAAATCTGTTTTACGCTGCACTGACGCAAGTGCTACAAACATTTCGTTAATTGTTTCACAGTCAGTGAACAGAAACGAATGGACTTTCTTCCAAAACTCGCATAAACAACAAACATTAGTGGCAGGAAACTGCTATCAATGATTTCATCATTTCGTTCATTTTATCTGCACCGCGCATAGTAACTAAATACATATACATAATATCTACGTTTCATCAGTCTCGCTCCGACTATTGTTTCTCTAATTATTCGAAAATCACTGAACATCGTTCTTTTAGTCGAACAATCGCATGCTCGCGATTATGCTCTGCTCTGTTAATTCCGCATTTTGCAATGATTTCAATTAGCTTTCGTATCCGTCGATATTTTATACGGAATATCGCATTGCTGTGTTACCATTCTATTCCCCGTGGTATTAGTAAAATTGGTAATTAGCGTGTAACGCTGCGATTCGAAATTAACTTTTAGTTAAGCGCGGACTAATTACTAATTAGCAATAACGTACTATGCTTCGTTGTTAAATCTGCCGAGTTTTAGCTGGTCGAAGATTTCCGTGGGTTTCATTGATAGTTTAACCCTTTGCACTCGAAGCTATTTTAAATTGTCATAATGCCATTCCATTAATTCCAAATAGAACTAATTCCATTCTACATGGGTTTTTTCATTTTGTGGTATGCAATTCATATATTACCTCGTACGATACTTACATGCTTAGCAATTGATTAGATATCAACACATTTCAGAATGTAAACAATATTTTGAATAGTGCTACAGCAATTTTTGGTGGTGACTCTGAGTCACCCTTCGAGTGCTAAGGGTTAATAGTTTAATTGCTTGTTCGTTTTAGCGGTTTGCCGAAAAATTAATTTTTTAGTCTGGGAAATACTTTTAAATGTCTAGTACAATATTTATTATTTATTTATTTATTTAATGCTTTAAACCAGATGTGACTTACATAGCATATTGAATACATGAATTCCATTAGCGTATTACATAATGGCTTAATGCGCCCCTCAGCTTGGCTTAACTTAACAGTAATTTTTTATTAAAAAAAAATATTGATTCAACGAAATTAAATTTTTAGTGCACAACGCTTAATAAAATCGAAAATGATTAACAGATCTTTAATATCTGGACCACATAGGAAGTATCTTATACAGGTTGGAAGACAGTACTTGTGTCGGAATAGAGTTGAATCACGTTCGTCTTCATATTTTGGGCATTGCCAAATGACGTGATCAAGATCTTGGGATTCAGCTCCACATTCACAAGTATTCATTTCCTAACTAGATGGTTAAACAACATTAAAACGTTAATGTACATACATAAGAAAGTGGCTGAGAATCTATAAATATTAATTTTTCGTAAATGATTAAACCAACATTTATCAATTTCTGTGATTTCTTCAAAATAACGGGTTATAATATTTTTAATTTCCGAATATTGAGATTATGAAGATGCACCTTATGAAATATTAAACAAATTTCTTTCTTTGGGTACATATTATTTAAAAAGTCACTAAAAATTTGGATAGTTATGTCGTGTTACTTTTATAAAGTAATGTAAAATAGTCACTTTCAGTGACTATTGCTCTATCCGCAAGTGTTAAGAGGCAAGGGGCACCACGTGACATACCTATTCTATGGTATTAATCCGTATTACCAACGATTGCGCGGAGAAACTTTTTTGGGGTAACACTGATAAACGTACATATGTATCAGTCTAACGCTTCAATTTGGCTATGATTCCACGTTTTTCCCTTTTTTTTTATTAATGTCTTTATTAAAAGACATTAATCAAGCCCCATATATTTTTGTTGTTGCGATTCCACGTTGACAGTCCTGACTAGGCGCCATCTGGTCTAACTAGCTGAACTAAAATTGGCTCTAGACTTGCTTTAGACTCTGGCATCATGAATGGAATATGGGGAAATTGAATGCAATCATGGGCTGTCGCTTTTTTACCTTATACGAGCATATTTTGAGCTGCACAAGGGTTCGATTTGATAGAGGAAGGTTAACTGCACCACGCTGCGCCCTATCATATCAGTCAACAATGTCTATTTGTGACAGAAAAATACATCGAAATCTACTGGTGTTTTTCTCGATGTTTGCTCTATATATATATATATATATATATATATATACTTTGGGCTTATTTTTCTGTCACAAATAGATATCTTTGACTGATATGATGGGGCACAGCGTGGTGCAGTTAACTCTCCTCTATCAAATGAACCCTTGTGCAGCTCAAAATATGCTCGTATAAGGGAAAAAAGCGACAGCCCGCAAACCCATGTTTCGATACAAAATCTAGTAAGATTCTAGTTACTGTCTAGTTATCACACGTGGTGCCCCTTGTCTCTTAAAGATGAACCGTGAGCCTCATCAGAATTTTTGCGATGACCCAATACATGGCAAGATGGCAGCCACCCCTCGATCAGCAATTGTTTCCTTAATTGTTTCGCGGGCGTGTCGGCGTTCGTTTGTCGGATTTCATGAATTGCAACGATAGCGTTGTTATCGGCGGCGAGTGGAGACGCGAGAAGGGTTAAAACCCGTTTCATTAACGCCGGCCGATGGACAAAGCACGGCGGGGGGCGGGTAGACGGGGTTGCAACGGGGATAGCGAGGACGAGAGGGTTAACGTTTATCGCGGCGCGGACAGCGAATTGCGCTCGGTGATCGCGGCTAATTTATGCGACGGCCGATTCCGTTTTATTCTCACGCGACCGATTGCCAACTTTTCGTTTCTATAATAACATTTAAATGGCGGAAGTGCGGCCGTAAAATGGTAATGCACGGAGTCAGTCGCGCGCCGCTTCTGCGCCAGACAATGGGACGCCCATAAATCACGCTCGCCACATGATTACGTGTTTCTGCAAAGCTCTCCTTTGCCTTTGAGCAGAGATATTAAGCGGCCGCTAGTTTTCCTTTATTTTCATGTTAATTCTTTTGGAATGATTGGCGGGATTTCTCGGTACGCGTAATACAGCAGTGGTTAATTATAATTGAGCAACCTTGTAATGAAGCTGAGCAGCATTGTAGCTCTTTGTTGATACGTTGTTGCACGTTCTTTCGCCGAGGGAAAACGATGAATTATCCGGGCTCGTTGAATAATCGGACACAGTTGGCGAGCCTTCAAAGGTCTCGGAATTTCTACGTTATTTTAATGCTACGCGGCGAAATGATCTTAATATTATATATGTATATGTTTCCCGGAATCTCATTATCTTGCGAATGGTGAAAAGGGATTTAACGCACGAGATGGCCATAACAGCGGCTTGGGAAAGTTTCCGACTATATGAAAAATTAATTACCTGTAAAATTCTAACGAGACTTTCCCATCTTTACATTTACCTAGACCTAACAATGCTATACTATATAAATGTGCCGATGCATAAAATTCAATTGCTGCTCATACAAGTATTATCTCTTTCCATTCTTCGCAGCTTCGAGTTTGTTCTCACTGTGGTTTGGAAGCATCATAATTTGACAATAAATATTAATACACGTGTCAAGAGTTAAGTACAACACAGCTTAGAATTACAAAGTTTTCAAAATTTGCAAAATTAAATCATCGTTAAACGGCACGAATTTACGTGATAAGAATAACAAGGTGAAATATGAGACGGTAATAATATTAGGAAAGAGAACAGTGTTATATTATTTCGAATTTATTAAAATTGTTAAGGGAAGAAATATCATTTAATTCAAAATTATTTTATTCTACACAAAAATCCACAGTTTAGTAATTATTTAAAAGATTGAAGCTCGATGATGAATGAGAACGTATAATTACAGCAATTCTTTGTGTTCCACTGTCATCGATGCAGAGAATTTTTATTTGGAGATCTAGAATATATTATTAACCTTTAGCACTCGAGTGTATGCTGTACCATTATTTAAATTATTGTTTACATTATTAGATATGTCGGTATCTAACCAATTACTAAACATTTAAGTATTTTATTAGGTATTATATCAATATTACATCTACCAAAATTAAAACGTCACTAAAAATTGCTGTACCATTATTTAAATTATTGTTTACATTATTAAAATTATTGTTTACATTATTATTAGATATGTCGATATCTAACCAACTACTAAACATTGAAGTATTTTATTACGTATTATATAAATATTATATCTACCAAAATTAAAAAATCATAGAGAATGGAAATATTCTAGGTCAGAAGAAATGTTTGTTTTCCAAGTTAAAATAGCTCCGTTTGCAAAGGGTTAATGAAGATATTCGTTGTTCTTTTCACATGTAGACGCATGGAAGAAGCATACAGAATATAGGAGATGAATCTGAGTGATACCATTTCTTAAAAATGTGGTTTTATTTCACATTGATCCGCGATTGTCTATAACGACGAGATTATGCAAAATGCTTTTGCACGCAGTTCGGGGCGGCTTTCGTGGAAACGTGGACACTTGTTGAAGGCAGGATTCGTTCTTTGTTAATAATGCAGCCCAAAGAGCAGCAGAATAATGATATAGTCCTGACTCACGCGCTGTCGTCGTCGCGTGGCGAACAATGACTGGTGTATAAATCATAGACGAGGTACGGCATTGCGTGTGTTGTTATTATCGTTCGGGGACAATTTGTATACAACGGCGCGCTCAAAACACTGTAAAAACGCATTCGTTGTGGGGCCCCATAGAATAAATACGGTCTCATTAATTTTGAAGCGGTGGGGACGAGTGCGCGGAGAGAAAATGATCGTACCCTTGTAACAGCTTCGGATAAAATAGCTGTGGAAACGGTTCGGCTACGACGTAATCAATTCCGCCGAATTTTTACTAATCGTCGTGAAATTTTTACTAAAAATCAACAAACTATATATGTGCCCATAATTATGAAAGTGGACTAACGATATTTTTAAAAAATGAAGTAAAAAATGAACCGTTAGATAGTACTTGTTACTTCAACATTATATAAAATAGATTCAGTGTTAATATCCTTTTTCTTTAAATATCTCGAAACAAGAAATGTATTATGATTCGATATATGGAGTTTGTTACCATTAGAAGTAACTTTCTTCTCAGACCTAGAATTTAATATCTAAGAATGAATTTGAATAGTTTTGTTGATCGTTCCTGCGAATTTACATGAACTGATAAAAATCACTGACTTTGCGTTTCATGTTCCATACTTGCGCTTTGTTGATCTTATAATGATTTTGCTATCTTTGAGTTGCCAGAGGGACTACTTTATCAGCGGCTGGGTCATGCTTCATGCCGTTTCCGAGAGAGCGGGAATAAGCAGGAACACGTCCATCAATCAACCATAGAAAAATATAGTCGCTGTTTTCTATTATCATGTTAACAGTCTGCTGCGATTATGTAAACAGAATACTGTTCGTACTTCTGTCTAATCTATCATAGAACATGATTCATTTCACAGAGAATATTATACTGACTGTACAACGATGAAATCATTTTTCCAGAATTGTGAGAAGACGATAGAATTCTCTGATTCGTGACTTCAGAGAGTTTCACTGTTTGCCTCAATATCTTACAAGCAAAAAGACATGAACACAGCGCGTGGCATTGTTCTTCTATAATTCTTAAAGTTATTTCAACAAGCAATGAAATTGACATAATTCAAAAATTGTTTCTAGCATGTTCTCATCAAGAAAATATTATTTTTTGTGTTGTTTTAATAATTCACAGACGCAATCATTATTTTTTTGAAAAGGGTTTAAACGAATACCGAAACGTCGAAGTTAATATATTGCAAAATTGCTTCAATTAAATTGACGCGCCAAAAACATCAACTTTGTTCGAATTCTACTTAAGCTGCAAAACAGCGGAACGAAAATCTTTACGAAGATGTAGCATGAATTACCACAGAGCGCCTAAACCATCGCAGAATAATGCATCATGAAATAACATGAAATACTGCACTTCAATTAAATCATGTATAGCATACTTAAGGGTATAATGGCCTGAAATTTCGCGTCGATCCAACAATTAAGAAATCATATTTCCGCCAAAGAGATGCAAAAAGACGACGAATTTCTTGTTCGGCTCGGAACCGTCGGCGCCAAAAATCTTCACGGAGGTGTAGCATCGATTAGCAGAGTTCGCAGAGTTAAAAATTACTATCGTTGTATGCAAACGAGCCTGCAAGCTAGTAATTTACGAAAAGCAACCCTTAATCCGTAACACTCCGTAGCAAATGGCAAAGAGTACGTTCGATTGGAGATCGAAGATATCGAAGACACTGTTGCAACGTTTCTGCCGGGGCAGTGTTGCGAGAATTACGAACAAGAAGAGACGGAGGTCGAGAAAGACGAGGAAAGAGGAGGTAGCAGATTCGAGGATTGACCGGTAATTGAGTCCTCAGCCGGACGAGGACAGAAAGCACTGGCCTTTAACGGCGGCGTTTCTCTCACGACTAATATTATTAACCACATACCGACGTTGGGCACAATAGCCTTTTGTTGTTCGGTCCAGCGTTCTCCATCAACGCGTGTGCACGCGTGGACGCTCGCCCCATCTCCCGTGCGTAAATTAGCCGAGAGCCAACTTATTGTTCTAGCTTGTTTCGCCAAACTATTTTGTGTTATTCATGTTTATCTTCGCCTTTCTTATTAGTTTTAACGTGGCTTCCATTTTGGACATCTTTTCAAAATTAGTATTTATTGTTAACCAATATTTTATGATGATCTCGACGCTATATTAGCTATATTTCTAATGAATTTTGGAAATCTATTGCAAGATCTGCATTTTAATAAGTATAATTTTCTATTACCCTTGCAATTGATAAATTTATGTTGGACCATTCCTTTAGTGTCTTAACTTTAGTTTCAAATCCACACAAACCGTCTTTTCAGTGACGCATAAAAGCTTGTGTTAGTTGTTCAAGTTTCGCCTTGCATGATAAATGTTTGTTTGTTATTCTCGATCGCAAATTGTTGTTAATCAATATTTTCTAACGATCTCGGCGCCCATGTGTCTGTTCTGTGAGTTGATTAATTTTTTACTAGTGACTACATTAGTGATAGACATGTTGAAGTTTCTATTAGCTATATTTCTAATGAATTTTGGAAATCTATTGCAAGATCTGCATTTTAATAAGTATAATTTTCTATTACTTACCCTTGCCATTGATAAATTTATGTTGGGCCATTCCTTTAGTGTCTTAACAGTTTTAAATCATAACAAATATAACATTAGAAAATATTGGTTAACAACAATTTACGATCAAGAATAACACACACACACACACACACACACACACACACAAACAAACATTTAGTATTTATTGTTTAGGATCACATCGGTCCAAATTAACGCTTTAGTTATCAGCAATTTCTTAATAGCCTTTCTAAAACCATAGGTCAACAATTAAGATGTTCTTAATATATTGTTTAAAAGAAATCTCAGTTAAATTATATTATATTTTTTCAAAATTTTAAAACATGCTCAAAGAGGTACATTCGAACTACATAATCGTCCAACGTTGACTAATTATATTCAAATGAACACTCAGCAAAAATACACATATTATATACGCGAAGACTGATTTAATTAGAAATGCACTAAACTTGTCGACGAGAGACGAACGCCCTCGAAACAATTGCAACAACCGTAAATTCAAGGCCCTTGTTACACCGCGTAAAATTCTTTCCTTGGTTCCAGTCACTTGTACTTTGGCCTTCCAAGGAACTATCTTTTATTCATTAACCCCCTTGCTATTAACTGCGGATACGAACGTAGTCGTTTGGAGCTGCTCCCTTTCATGCTTCGACTGTGTAATTACAAGCGCGTTTCGTTGATACTGTTAACTTATGCATGTAGCCTGGTGCCGAAATATATCCAGCAAAGTGGAGAAAATGTGCATAATCAGCGAAGCGAATGCGAAGTGTACTCAACGACGATGACTTCGGCTCATTACACATTAAATCATACCTGGAGCCTACTTACATTATCACTGTGATCACCAGTCGAGAAACTAATCGTCTCAAACTTCCCCAAAAAATATATAGAGCAGGTAATTGGTGGTGCAACCGAAAAAGGAGTGATCGCACATAATAAAAGTAAGTCCAGAATGTAGAGAGAACAACAATTTTTATGGGGTTGTATTTTCGAAAAATTTTTGTCTTCGTCTGCTACTGTTTCTACTTCTAGCAAATGCCAAGCACGCGTTCTTGACGGTTTTTCAAAGTCGATTTTCTCGAAGTTAAATATTAAAAAAATTTCATTAGACATTTTCGATTTTTTTTTAATATGTGGAATCGCCCGATTTCCGGTTGTACCACCACTTCGTAATCTCGATTTCAAACTTGAACATTTATTCATGAATTCGTAGTTTAAAAAATTTCTGAAATTAGACATTCCTGTCGTTGTCTTTTTATGATGGAAGGGGCAGGGTTTTCTGCCTCTCTTCCCATAGACAGTCATTATTTTGAAGTCTTTATCTTCTGTCGGGACGCCATTCGTACAGGGCAATTTTTGTATTTAATGGGGTGTGGAAACGCGATTTCTTAATTAGCCCCGAGTCGCTTTCCAGCAGCGCAGCGCAGCGCTCTGAAAAAAAGGAAAGACCTTCGGCGGAGTTAAAGGGATAACCCCGACCCGGCAATTTACCTACGGAGCGTCATTAATATTTATGCGTTAACGTTCGTCTATTGCCGAGTACGAAACAATTAGAAATTGTTAGAGCCCGTAACACGCACTAGGTAGGTCAACGTGTCAACTAATTACCAGTTAATCGCGCGCCGCACGCTGCCCTCCTCTTCTTTCCACCTGCGTGGATTACTGGCGAGAATCACGAACGCAATTAGCCACTCTAGACTACACTTTCCCGGGAAACGCCGCGCCGCTGGAAACAATCGCCTAAAAACTTTTCCGTCTTTGAAAATTACGCCCATGGAACATTAAACAAAGGGCTGCCCGTTGACTCTGATGGCGACGTGCAAAGTGACTATCATTTCCTGTATTAAATGATATCATCAGCGTGCCTGGCGTAAACTACTCGTGAATATGAACGAGGCTACTGTTAAGTTTACCTTCATAAACTCGAAGTTAATGTCGCTAGAACGAATCGAGCCGGGTTCGTAATTACTTAATTTTCTAGACGTGGCGGATTTCTGGTCGACAATGG
>CM052337.1:4820618-4900995 GCA_028455595.1 Lasioglossum vierecki | reverse complement strand
AAATGAATCCATACGTTCATACTTAATAGATGTTTCTTGAAATTTCCATCACAAGGTTGACTCATTGTTACAGAGCGAGGGGGTTAAAATCGATAACATAAATAGAGTTATTTTTATTAAAAACTTGTACTTACTCGGTACGATCAAAACTGGCTCAAAGTAATACAACGCGATATTCGATCGCAGTTATCGCGAACGAAAATAGCAATTACCATTTGCCCATGATTGAGAGCATGATTGAGCCCGTTATTTCAAGAGCGCTGGTATGTAATATTTAGCACCGTATGTAGTTTCCTCGATTTTTTTCTAGGAACAAACGATTGGAGACCGCTAATCTTTCGCAAATTTTGTAAACTCATTTTGGCAGGACAGACCGCAAATTAGTCTCAGAATTTCCGAGCCGGGATCGCGTGAGGCAAATATAGTATTGAATTAATGGCTGCTGCGTATGCAGCACCTTTTCCTGTCGAGACGGTCGGTTTGAATTAAGTTTTTGCGTAATGATGCTATAAACAGTAGCCGTTCTTGGAAATTGCAATTCTTATGCGGCAAGCATGCGCCCTGGTGTAATTGAGTGATAGCCGACTGGCGGCGGCGGTGGCGGCGGCGGCGGCGGCGGCGGCCGCGGCTGCCACTTTCCGCAGCGATCAGGCGAACGAGAAAAATGACGGCTGTACACACTTCATGACTTCATTTTTCCAGACGGGTCACCGCGCCGCGCCGCGAGGATACACGGTGGTTTATTGAACGTGTCTTGTGGCGAAATGATTTAATAGATTCGTCGTTTGCATAATGGCGGCTTTTTTCTGCAACCTGTATCTTGTCCATTTGTAAATGTCGCGTGTAATCGAACACGACACGAGAGATGCGGGGCAAATGATGAATGCCGGATGAAAGTGAGACGTTTCGATCTTCCCGTAGATACCTGCAGATTAATGTAGATAGCAATCTATCTTTAAACTAAACTCCTTTTTGCCAGGCCATGTTTGACTAAAGATGAACGATTATATTCTTCGCAGACATAGCTGCAAAAAGTATCGTTGCATAATGATGTCCATTATCGTTTGTGATTTTAAAAGCAAGATATTTTCAATAGATATTGTTTTAAAGAAGATTTCACATTCGATACGGTTACTCGTAGGATGAAGTGAATTTATTGCAATTGTAGATTTATTAAAATGAAGTATACCACTACTTCTCTTGGTTAAATATGATGCTTAATAAGTGTTTCTGTCGATGTCTAAACAAAAGTGTACTAACACTTCCGATAAATAATCTTGTTGCATTGGATACGTGAGGATTTAGAATGCAAATGTTGTTAAACAATTTTGATCAAAAGATGCTATTACAGTGTGTAGATTTATTATTAACTAGCTGACCCGACAGACGTTGTCTTGTCCAAATTTCAATAAATTTGTACGTGGATAATGTAAATTACTATTGAAATATTGATTAAAAACTGCGACATTCGTTTTTTTTTTTGTTGTATTGGAATATGATTCAAAAAGCACTTTTAGTTTCACCCGAATTTTCCATTCTTCAGGGCAATTTTCAATTTTTCTTTCCCTAAAACCTTATTCGGACTATTACAAACATTTAAAAAAGAAAGATTAGCCAAATCCGTCCAGCCGTTCTCAAGTGATACGGTTACCAACAAACAGCATTTGATTTTTATTTATACAGATGTAAGGTGCACAGCTGGTCTTTAAAATTCTATAATGCTTGGAGAAATAAATTTTAATTCTTGTATGTGTTTGGTTCTTCCTTTACTTATTTAATTCTCTTATTTTTTAGTTAAAACAAATAATGTATAAGTTTCACAAATTAGTTAAATTAGTTAAATTATAAAGTTAAATTACAATAAATAGCAGTCGAGGAAAAGAAACACTTCAAATATATACATATATAGTAAGATGTTGTTGGCAACGATATTGAAAAATAATTCGGAGTGCAAAGGGTTATTAAATAAATAAATTAATAATTGTAGCTTATATACATATAAATTATATATATGCAAATATAAATTGTATATTGTAATTAGTTAAATTATAATAAGTAGCAGTCAAGGAAGAGTAACACTTCAAATGTATACATATATGGCAAGGAGTTGTTGGCAACGATATTGAAAAATAATTCGGAGTCCAAAGGGTTATTAAATAAATAAATGATTTCGTATTAAATAAATTAATAATCGTAGCTTATATAATATCCTGTCGTGCTGTAGTCTAGAAAACCTCGAAACCAGGGGATTGAATTTTCAAGTGTTCCCCGAAGGAGTATTATCAGATTCCGTCTAAAACCGGCCGAACAAATTGCTTAATTTCCCCTGCACGCTACCCGAAAACTGCATCCGGTGACCAAAAAAGGCTGGGCCGTCTTCGGATTCCCCGAAGCGTTGCATTCTCTAGAGAGCGTAATCCTCGTGGAGAATCATTAATGATCCGGATCAACGGAAGCGTATAGTTTGGTTCACGGCCGTTAACGTTCACGGGGCATTCCGTGAAACCAAAACAGTCAGGAATTAGCAGGTGTCGGATGAAATTGGCCGGGGTCCATCATGGGTCCCGGGTCCGGGAGTAGGGCTCTGATGCACGGAGCGAACCGCGCGAGGACGTTTCGCGGAAACGCGGGGCGGCAACACCGAGAGGGTTATCTCTCTCTCGAGTTGCGCAAAGCAACGACTTAATACGCGGGTTCCGAGGCTGGTTCTCTCGAACAGGAGCACGATACGCGGATCGATTTATGCATCTATATGCATAATGGGGGACGCG
The DNA here is from genome assembly GCA_028455595.1 of Lasioglossum vierecki. Lineage (NCBI taxonomy): Eukaryota > Metazoa > Arthropoda > Insecta > Hymenoptera > Halictidae > Lasioglossum > Lasioglossum vierecki. The sequence continues at coordinate 4,898,224 of CM052337.1, read as the reverse complement.
TCCCGTGGTCCCGGGCCAACTGCAACGGACGCCCGGCGTTTTACGACCGCCGTTACATATTGAAAAGCGCGGAGGGGGGCAGGCCTGCCCTAGCACCACCGAAGATGCGAGATAAAAAATTAATAGGCGCTTTTGGCAACGAACCCCGGGCCAACCGGCACGAACAGATTTTATTAGGAAATTTTCGGAGAAGATGCCAGATATCTGTGCCAACCAACCACTACGTCTGATCCGGTCCTTCGTGGCCCCCCAACCACGTACACCATGTCAATTCGAAATCACTTTTCTGCTAAAATCGATTCTCGATACCGTTCGAATTAGGGTAAAAGACCCATTTACTGTTATGTACCTTTTATTTAGAAATTCCTAGTCAAAACTATCCATATACACACTTATATCGTTAATAGTAGTCTCAGTATCTCTCGCACGCCTTACAAATATGTTCCCTATTCTAAAACAAAAAACCTTCGAATATGGTATACCCTAGCTAAAATACGTTTGAATTTATTTATTTATAAAAGTACGAATTTCCTAAGACTTTATATAGCGTTAACTAAGTATTTAATAAGCACTATATGAATAGCCCCAGCGGCAAAGGGGCCACCTGTGCAGCAAAGGGTACACTCTTATGTACCTAATTGCTGTTATTCGAAATTTTTCTACTTAAAATAACATAATCGTTATGAGCTTATACACAAAAATATTTTGCTTGCAATTCATACGTCACCTATATGCAGAGTCCGCATGACATGGCGGAAGTCACATGTAGAAACATGGCGGAATAGGGCGGAATAGATTTGTACGCAAGGAATTAGAGTAAAAGACCCATTTACTGTCGTGTACATAATTGCTGTTATTCGAAATTGTTCTATTTAAAATAACACATTATCGTTATGAGCTTATACACAAAGATATTTTTCTTGTAATTCATACGTCACCTATATGTAGAGTCTATAGTGACATGGCGGAAGTCGCATGTAGAAATATGGCGGAATAGTGCCGCGAGAAGCGGAAGGGTAGAATGGGAGACAAGTCTCAATCTGGCGACACTGGGTGGTAGTCAACATAACCTATGTTATCTTACGACATTAGTACAGTAAATTACAAAAATCTTTTTCTCTCCAATTAGTTATATTAAATACTAATAAATAAAAATGAAAACTTACGCGTTTGGTTAATTAATACGAAAACTATGCTAAATTATTTGTTGCGAAAATTTTGTTCTTGTTTTACAATGGTAGGAAACATAAAATACAATCTATTTACCAATTGATTCTAGTAAAAATAGAAATATACCTATAACAATATTATTTGCTGAAAGCATCGCGCGGTCAAACCAATGAGAAAGTTTTATTTTCAGAAAATAAGGTTTCATGTGAGTGCACACGAATTTATTTATTTATTTGCCTGTCAATTAAATTTATCTAATTGGGAGAGGATTGATATTCGCTGTCAACGTGAATGTATGCAGAAACATACTTGAAGAACTAAAATTGAGAGCTGACGCGTTCCAATATTGAATAAGGTCGTTCTCCTTAAAAAGAATGTTACATGTTCTTAACGTCATTGGGTTGCATACTAATTCGACCCTGAAGAACCGGCCTGAACCGTGGATGCCACCAAATATCTGGTTTACCCACACAGGTCATCGACACTCTCGATCAATTAATTTTTCTGCGGAAACTGATACTTGTCTCTCTGGTCTTGTACAGATCGACGATACGGATCTGTTGATGATAGTCACGCACATCTTGTCTGGATAAGGCACAGGATTTATTTCACCAGTCGATCTCGAGTGCTGCTGCTGCGGCAACACGCGTGGTTGACGTAGTAGGTGTAATTCCAGGTACTCTTAAAATTATTTCTCTCATCAATGTAATACCGAGTTCTAATATTAGAATTTGCTGTTACATTTTCTTTTGCTAAAAGGTTTTCTCATTAATCAAATTTATCACAAGTAAATTTACAATTAGTCACAAATTAATAATTAGAATTAGAACATGTGTAACATTCAAACTTACTTTTATACATATTACAAGCTAGTAGAACTTCTTCATCCTTAATAATTTCGAAGTTGAAAAGAAAATCTGTATTTATTCAAATATCCACAGTCACTTTGTTATTTCAAGATTTACAAGTGTAATTTATTTATTTATTTAATGCTTTAAACCAGATGTGGTTTATATAGCATATGCAATACATGAATTCCATTAGCGTATTACATAATGGCTTAATGTGCCTCTTAGCTTAGCTTAACTTAACAGTTTATTACAAAAAATTGATTCAATGAAATTAAAATTTTAGTACATAACGCTTAATAAAATCGAAAATGATTAGCAGACCTTTAATATCTGGACCACATAGGAAGCATCTTATACAGGCATCATATTCAATGTAGACAAATAAATTTTTCGACTTGAAAGAAATGGATAGCATACATAAGTAGACTGTTTGGGTTCATTATTCAAACAAGAGGCTCATCCAAATTCAACTACTCTCTCTTACTATTGTAGGAATATCGAGAAATCGAGAATCGAAACAGCGGCACATTTCTGAGTGTGAGTGTGTGTGAAGATGTGTGAATGCGTGTGAATGTTCGTGAGAGTTGAATGTCTGTTGTCTTTAGTATGATGTATTGAAAACTATCAGTTGTCTTCTGTACGTCAAAGAGAATTGACATAAATAAATTATTAAAATCCTTCATTTTTGGGGGCTCGTCCGGGATTTTGTTCCAGCACTTCCTCTATTCTGAATCACTGCATACCGGCATTATAATTGAATCCCAAGTAAAATAAAATTCAGTACAGTGAAACAAATTCAGTGAGAGTTTGCAGCTACTTCTCCGCGAAGCCGAGTACCAAGTGAGTCATCGAGACGAGCCCCTGCGATCGTTTCCGGGGCACGAAAACTCGTTTCGAGTTGCAGCGAGCCAGCCATTTGTAACGAGAACATATTACCCACGCGATAGGTCTCGAAAGCAACAAAACTATGATTTTTCGCGAGACGGAATCCCTCGAACGTAGTGGAACCGTTTCGCGGGCCGAACTGGGCTGGACCGGGCCGTCTCTCCGTCCAATCTCTCGGTCAATGTTCTTAAACAATCGGTTCTGTTCACGGCAATATCGTCGATAAGTATCTCGAGACGGTTCTCCGAGCCATGAGCTACGATCTACGTAGTGGTATGTGGTACTTTGATGGCGGCCAGCCAGAAGTAAATCTAAGGTTTACGAGGCAGTACCGCCTCTTACTAGCACCTCCTCGAGCACTCCCCAAAGTTCCGCAAGAGCGAGAGAGAGGAGTGCATGGCTGGAGAAAGACGGACAGAGAAAAAGTGCTCGTTGCTCGGCCGCTCATAATTCTCATAATAAATCGCCTCGAACAACTGACGCCCGCTTTACAAAGGAATCACCGACCGAAGGGAGGGCCGTGCCAAACGGATCGGGAAACAATGGCTCGGCCGGTGATCGCGAAACAATCGTTCCGGAGAAACGTTGTAATAACTCGCCCCTCGTCGCTTTGAGCGCGTCGAACCAGCGGAAAGAAGCCGTGGCTCTCATTAATTTCTGTAATTACCGACCAGTTACGGCCGACTCGTACGTTTAGGAACGTATGCGAATGCTCCGATAGAAATGTTAATTTAATTGAACCGACGCGTTCATTGTTTTACCGCTTATTGTTTTCCACCAGGTTCTTAGACTTGGTACGCTCTATTCAGTCCAAGTCTGATTATCCTGACTACTTTCAACCCTTTGCACCTGAAGTCGGAATACGGACATTTTGTCTGATCTAAAATATTTTGACGATCTTCATGCAGATTTTATGCGTTCGTAATAAAAGTGAATCAAATGCCAAGAGTAAAAAAAATTAAAGAATTGGACTATTCTGTTTCAGTGTTATTTCATCTTAGCGCAATTATTCAGAGAATAAATAAATGTTTACATAGCTTTTCTTTAGCTTGGAAATAATGTAGACAATTTTCGTATGACATCTATAAATAATACAGTATTCGGAGAACGCATTATAAAATTATGAACGAAAATAAATTTTCAACCCTTTGCACCTGAAGTCGTTGTCGGAATACGGACATTTTGTCTGATCTAAAATATTTTGATTACCTTCATGCAGATTTAATACGTTCGTAATAAAAGTCAATCAAATGCTAAGACTAAGAACATTTAAAGAATTTGACTATTCTGTTTCAGTATTATTTCATCTTAGCGCAATTATTCAGAGAATAAATAAATGTTTTCATAGCTTCTGTAGCTTGGGAATAATGTAGACAATTTTCTTATGACATCTGTAAATAATACAGTATTCGGAGAACATAAAATTATGAACGAAAATTATAAATACGAAGATTTTCTGTTATTGTATAGTAAGATACAATGTAACATGTATTAATGGAGTATATAATATCTGAATTCGCCAATAATGATAAGTAAAATCAATCAACGCGATACACAATAAGCAGAACGATACATTTGTTTGGAATTCCTACTTACATTTTTTTTGGCATATGTATTGCTCACCATTCCAACAACTTGTTCAGCCTAAAATATAGGTCCAAGCAACTAACTGCTCGCAAAAAACCCGTCCGACACGTTGAGACGAGCTGAAAACTCTAAAACTCTGTGCTCGCCCCCACACGGAGCTCAAATTCCGTAAATAAAAAAGGAAGTGGCACGAAGAGATTCGGACTCGGGTCGAGGAACAGCACAGAAGCTCACGGACCTCCAGGACATCGCATCTTCCCATAGTGCGGAGATAATTTGAACAACCCCCAATTTCCCGAAAGGAGGATACACGTCGTGCAACATAGTCGACAGCTGTTGGACGCAACCGTGGCCCTTTTTAATTGAAAAAAAGTCATCCTGGCGGATGCTGGAGGTCCAATTTGTTCGATTATCCCGAGAGAAGGTAGCGGGTCGGACGAAGACCGAGGAATATCGGGTGCTGGGGAGGGGAGAATCGAGAGGGCCCGACGGGGCCTCATGGTGGAGGAAAGGTGGCCCTGGCGGGTCGGTCCCCGGGCCCGGGACAGAAAACCTACTATAGATTACCGGGCCTGTTATTACGAGGAAGAGCGGAGGTTTTTTCGGGACCAAAAATTGGTTTTTAATGCGGGGTTCGTCGCTTTCTTCTGCCCGGAGGGGGCCTCTGTCGGTAATAACTATATTATCGAGCCCTATGACCACGCGCTTCACCATTATACACGTTTCGCATTTGCTATAGCGGTTTATGGGAGCTGGCTCGGGTGGATCGCCCGAGAGGGTGTTACAATGTGTATCGAGCAAAAATATTGGTCTGTAATTTTCAAGGAAACTCGACGACCTCGCCGACCCGTTTTGCAACCATCATCCCGATCCCTGGTAAACAATTACGCTCCAGAAAATAACCGAACGATTTTTAATTAATCTTTTTCCGCGGGCTTTTGAATATCCAGCCGGCCTCGAAATGATGGAGCAATTTCAGAAAGGATTATGTTGTTTCGCGTGAAACGACCGATTTCGGAATCTTTGGGGATCGAGGTTTTCGCTGGGGAATAGTTTACGGAATAGCTTACGGAAGGTCCTCGCATCTGCGGGTTAGTAATAAAGCCGTGTCCCTGGATCGTTATTGAACAGTCTACCATTAATATTTTAAAAATTATAAATATAATATTTTCATGCAACGACTTTTGTGCAACGACTCCAATCACTATATTTATCATGTGTTATTACCAATATATTTAAATTTCCTTTTTTCATATTCAAAAATTGATATCCATTAAATATTTCAAAATGGTTCATTCTAGACACAGTCTTTTTCATGTTATACCTCTTATGTGATTATATTGGTCAAATTTTCTTTTGAAAGTGAAGAGTTTGGTGAATGTTTTATAATTTTTCATTGGTATACGTTTTTTTTTATAAACTTGAGAATTAAAGTCAATTAAATCAGTGTATTTTTTCAGTCAATTATTTAAAACTTTTCAGACGTAGATTTTGTTGGTTGGATGATCGTTAAAGTTACCAGTTGTGTGTGTAAATGATGAGAGAATTAACGTCCGACTGTCAAGGATTTTCGCTCACGGTTTGACGAATTCGTTGCTGCACGCTACTAAATCAAGTCAGTCCGGAGTTGCCGAAGGGGAAGCAGGTCTAATAGAATTCTGTCAATTATCCCACACAGATCACAAGGTACCCAGTTACCTATTTCTATTAGGCGTATTATTATAAGTATTCGTCGGAAGGATGGCCAATTACGGCAAAGATTTCTGGAAAAAAGAAACCCGCCTCATCATTACGAGCCTTCTGGCGAGCAATGAACTGCAATCGAAGTTTCTCCGAAATTGAACTCGAACCATAGGGGTTTAAACCCACCAAATATCAATTTTCACCATATTCGAAAAGATTGAAAATAGTAACTTTAATAATAATTGGCATATTATTGTGTTATTGAGATCATTTTAAGAGTATTAGTGTGTGCACAAAGTAGTTGCAAATTATGCCACCGAAAGGGAATAAGCCTTAAGTTCTAGTTAAAAGTAGATCATGTCCGGAATAGTCAGACAAGTAGAATTAGAAAATTCGACGGCACTTAATCAGTTTTGCTACGTATAATATAACACAGTAAAAACATTTCAAGCATTTAAAAATATTATTATAATATTTTCAACCTATAAAACAAATTCCTGTTTCTCTTCAGTTTGTTGCAATTCAGATAGACAACGTTTATTTTGCACGTAAATTGTACATAGGTCTAATAATGAGTTTCTAGAGTAATTCAAAGAGGTGCCTCCGCACGAATAATAATCTAAAATGGCTAATACGTTTGATTTTGAATTATTGGAAGGTTATCGATTGATGTATACGAAAAATTTTGAGAAATTCGATTGGGTTACCAGCACGCCATATACTGTTAGTACCTAGCGATCGAAAGGATCGCCTAATCACGCAGCGAGTGGTCGCAGGAAGAAACGCTTGCGTAGGCCGCATCCAGTTGCGTCATTTCCTAGCGGAACCAGTACGCGGTCGAGCGACCACCAGTAAATTTCTATTAACGGCGCGGCGTTCGAAACAATTGGCCATTAAATCGAACGGTCCCGCGGTAGATAATAACTGGCAATAATCGGCCGGGGCCACCGGTTAGCTTCGACGCTGCTGGGACCCTCGCTCACGGTTCGGTATACCGAAACAAGCCGAGCATCGGTAATGAGAGGCCAATTAGAACACCCCGCCGATGGAATTATCCCCCGACGGTTCGAAATTCAAACTGGCTGCCGTGAGCGTTCCTCTTAATGCCCCCGAGACACGCGAGAAAGAGAGAGGGAGAGTGACTCCGCGAAGGGAGACTGACAGAGACACACGCACACATACCTCTCGAAGGAGGAGAGAACAACTCCTGCGTTCCTCCTTCTCACTTTCATGCGACCGGACACTGCGGAATCGTGTCCACGATCGACCATCCTCGGCGCTGCTCCTCCTTTTTTCGTAATTCATTTTCGAAGATTTTTTGGTTAATACTGCTCCATGATACCGGGCACCGTGAAATTGCATTCGCCTTGATGAACTTGCAGTTTTCGAATCAACATTTTTTTATGCATGCGTTCGCTTTCGCTTCGTGCGTTTCGGATGAGCGGCCGCGTTCGCGTTGTATTTGAGGAATTTACAGATATGACGGTATATGGAGTGGAATGGTACTTCGAAACGAACCAAATATTGTTATTTTATTTCTGTCGAATTCAAATAATATGTTTAGCTATGCCCAGTTACATAATAGATACTTAGATATGAGGTTAGATACTTATTACCTAAATTAATTGGTATTCAAAATTATAGGAGCAAATACATCTAGTTGTAAATAAAAATTATTTGACCATTTTCAATACTTACGAAAAATAGTAATGTACACATATTAGATGAATACAATAGTAGAGTTAACGATATTTGCATAGAATATTAATAAATGATTCTTTTGACCACTTATCAAATATCCAGTTTGCGTGTCTACATTATGAAAAAATATAAGATGTATGGCGAAACATTAGAATAGTTTCTAATATTTCTAATGTTATTTTTAATGTTATTATTGAGAATTTTATATTAACCCTTAGCACTCAAGTGGTGCCTCTTGAGCATCACTAAAAAATCCTGAACTAGTATTTAAAATATTGTTTACATTATCAGATATGTCGGTATCTAACTAATTACTAAACATTTACGTCTTGTATGAGGTATTATATGAACTTCATATCTACCAAATTTAAAAGATCACAGAGAATGGGTTAACATATTCTTTGTATATGACGAGTTTTACCAATAGACAAGATACTTAATATGTAAGTTATTAATAACAGGGATTCGTTTATGACGAAAATGACTTCATCATTTTTGCAGACTGTCGAACGCAGAACTAATACCTGTCCATTTCACTGCACCCTCGCAAACAACTGTACAGTCTACAATGTAGAGACTTTGAGACCCTTAATTGGTAAAATGTACGTCATTATCCTCCGCCAATCGGAAGTGGGAACTCAGATAGGCGTTCTCCAACAGCCATTTTGAAGACTAATAAAGGGGTAAGTATTGGAGCCACTGAAGTAGTGTATCCCAACATTTTTTGTTAATGCAAGAACAACGTTTCTAATACCTGTATTACAAGAGCCATTAGTCACATGGATCTAGCAATAAGATGCATCAATCACAGTCACTATAAATTGTAACTGGCGGTTAGACTGCGAATTTTATGCATCTATGAGAACATGCAAATGAATAAACCATTGAAAATAACGACTCCTCGCAACTTTTGACACTTCCACTAAGCTGTTTACGATATTCCCAAGTTAGGAATTTTATTCAAGATTTAAGTACCAGTCTATAAAAATAGGGATTAATTTTGTAGATTAATAAAGCTACAACGTTTCATGAAACACTGGTGAACCTGTGGAGCAAGTTTATGTCAAATAAACTATCTTATTGGATAATAAAACTACCAACAAATTCACTATAAATCGTGACTAATGTTAGCGAATTACACGCACTTAGGAGAACATGCAAATGAATAAAACATTATTATATCTCCAGGTTGAGTATTAAAAACTTCAGAAATAATTTATAAAATTCAGAGTTTGTACTCTTGGAATTAATCTACTCACGAATCACTGTAGAACCCAACTTCACGCTAAATATATTTTACTCAGGTTATAAAATTTAATAAAATGCTGTTGGTCAATCCGCGAAATCTTTCATCTCTTATTGAACTGTCTAAAAGACTAACTTATTGCATAATGAAACTATAAACCGGTGTCGACTGTCGGATTATGGAAATTGACGTGAGAATTCGTGGACAGGCCATTACCACGGTAGAGTGATAATATCTCGGCGAAAGGTTAAGGCATGTGTACCTGTCGATCGTCGAAGTAGTCGGTGGAAATAGATATTGTTTCGAGATGTAGGCGACAGGACCGGTAGCCGGGCAAGACGGGATCAGAAATCGAAAGCAGTTGTAGGAAAAGAGACGGCTTGTTACGCCGGTCCGCTCAATTTACGCCCGTGTATAATTAACAGAGGCATGAAAAACGGCCGGCCACGCGCTATCGTGCCCAGGGACACGGGAGATTTATAGTTATTAATTTTATAATAGACTCATCAACCGACGCTCGTGTGACGTTGCCACCGCGTGGACGAGCGCCACCGTTCAACGGAAAATAATTTCCCTCTAGTCTATTCTAGAGCGAGTCCCCATTTTGTGTGCGCGAAAGATTTTTTTAACGCTTCCTTTAATTAGGTAGGTTGCCCTAACTTGTTCTACATGTTTGCAATGCTTTTACAGAGGTCTATTATTATTATTATTTATTTTATACGGACTGATGTCCTTTTATACAATTGTATACAGTTTATACAGTATAACTAATAGACAGAAGAAAACCTTAATTTTAAGTCTTAACCTAGAATTAATATACGTATGGACTGTACAAAACTAAGCAAATACAGGTACTATAAACGAATAGTACTGCGTAATTTTGTTTTGAATGACTGTAAGGCTTGTTGTCCACGGAGCGTAGCGTAATCGTCGCGTAATTGTCTATATTCGAAGCGTGTACCAAACTTCACGTTATTACTAAAAGAAAACAAAGATGTATAAGATTCTTGTACGTAGTCTTGCGCATTCTGTAAAATGCTTGAAATTTAACATCGTTTTCTGCTAACTCTCTTGTAGCCACAAATATTCTGCAGTTAATATTATTGCAAATGTAAGGATACACCCAGAATTTTCTTGTTCTTCTTCTACTCCGTCGAATGTAATTATAAAAATTGAAAATATATTAAATTAAAAAAAAGTTTAAAAAATTCCTTTTTTATTTTTGCGTGTAAGCTTGTAAATTAAAATTTTTGGAAAATATTTTTTTTATATAATTTCATAAACGCATGCTTCGAATTGATTATAAAAAATCAGGTTGTTTGGTTCAATTATAAAAACATTATTTTGTTTTAAGTGGCGTTCGAATACTTTCGTGGCTCACTGTATACATATACAGGGTGTCCCAAAATTCGTGTACTTCCCGGAAATGGGAGGTTCCTTGGGTCATTTGAAGCGACATTTTCCTTTACAAAAATGACGCCAGCGGCTTTGTTTAGTAGTTATTAACAAAAAACACAGACCAATCAGAGCGCGGCTAGAGCAAACGGAGTCCGACTCAGCGACAGGCCCCGCTTAGCGTGGCGGCGTCATTGGCCGAGCCAGAATCAATCCGCTGTAGCCGCGCTCTGATTGGTCCGTGTTTCTTGTTAATAACTCCTAAACAAAGCCGCTGGCGTCATTTTTGTAAAGAAAAATGTCGCTTCAAATTACCCAAGGAACCTCCCATTTCCGGGAAGTACACGAATTTTGGGACACCCTGTATAGAATACGGCGTTAACGCCTAGCGTACGACACTGTCGTACGGCAAACGTCATGATGAATGAAGTTTGCGACCAATATCGAGATATCGCTTCATGAGCGGGTTTCAATTGCTTTTCGCCTACACCTCAATTAGTTATTATTTCAACATATTATACATTTTTATTATTGATTCAGTTAATATTTAATTATTGTTAATTGTTATTATTTTTTTCAATTTTCTTATTCTTCTTCTTCTCCGTCGAATATAATTATAAAAAATCAAAGTCTCCTCGTCACTCGACATCTTTGTTTTCTTTTAGTAATAACGTGAAGTTTGGTACACGCTTCGAGTATAGACAATTACGCGACGATTACGCTACGCTCCGTGGACAGAGAGCCTAACGTGCCATTAAAAAATCAATATTCTTATAAAATATGTTAGAGCTAGCAATAATGCGATTTAATGGATTTATTACTCCATATGAGGATTTGGATTTCATTGTGTGAAATCCTTTTTGAAACAATTTTGCTCTTTTTGAGTGTTATCAATTAAATTTAACGTATAATTATGGTCTAGACAATATTTATTATTTTTACTGAGCTTTCCTCATCTTTTCTACACTCGATACCTACATGGTGTTTGTAATATAAAATGCTGTATTGCTTTAATATTAGAATTACGGAACTCGTCGAAATAAATGATTGCAAATATTTTAAATAATTACAAACTTGATCATATTCAAATGATAATTGAAATACAATCATTTCGTGCACTTTTTTATCTACGATATCAGTTTACTTGCCACCAATAAATGGAAATTGTAGTGCGAATATCATAGTGTTTCATGTTAGACGCGTATTGCATATTGGGGCAACTCCCTTATGCAGACATAAATCATCTCGTGTGCGAATGGTTCTACTTGTTACGAACACCTTAATTGGAAGATTTCGATCACGTAATTAATAAATCACGTATTTTCTCCAGAATTCGGTGTAATTAATAATCAAAGTAACTCGTTGTTAATCACTAGTCTGAATTAACGCTATAATGAGGGTCGCGATTTAATCTAACGTAGAGCCGCTAATTGAAATTGTAATTTGGAATTTAATATGCAATTAATTGTGAAAATAATTGCAACGAATGTATTGATCCTCATGATTTAATATATCCGCGTGCCGAATCAATTTGTCGATAGAAATCAAAGAAATATGATTGGAGGAAACTCGTAATTTGCCGTCGAAATTGTAGAAACGTGCAAAAGTAATTCAATTACGACGTGGCTGAAATGAAACTGATGAAATCGGATTATATAGGATTATTCCTTAGCAAACAGATGATATTTACATAATTTTCCACAAGACAAGTAATACGCTGCTTTCGGACGTAATTTCCATTTCGCTTCATCGTTTAGTCATTCGAAAAATTGAATTTTATGCATTGAAAGCACAATGTCTTGCGATTAAAGGAAACTGACAGAAAATCCATACAAATCGTTTTACTCTGCAAATAGTATTTTCCATCAATGGGTATCGTCAATTAAAACTTGGTTTCTATTGAATTAAAAATGTAATTTTCTTGCTCGTTCTGAACAAGATTTGCTTTCTGGATTATTAAATGTAATCTGATTAAGAAAATCATTCGGTAATATAAAATTGTTAAATGTACATATCGGTGAAAAATTTCACATAAAAGAAATAAGACGAAATTGTAAAATAAAATTTGTTCATACGAGTCTTTGTTTTCGACAAAAATCGAAAATGGATTATGTTCCTGTGCATAGCATCGACACGAAGTAGAAGCGGTAGGTTATGAACAGACGCGTCAGACGATTCCTATTCAATAGCATGAGTGTTCGCCGAATTTTCAAACACGATTTTGTTCTATATTTTTGACTTATGCTTTTATCTATATAATATAGATAATATTATTTTATTCATTGTATCTAATATTTTATCTAATATTATTATTATATTTATTATATCTAATTTTATCTATATAATATCTATATAATTATATAGATTCATCTTATTTCGGTAGTACCCTGTACACTGACTAGATTTTCTACATTTATGACAAAAAGGGTGTTAATATATTATTATTATTATACATTAAAATTATTAGTGATAAATATAGATATTTGCCTCCTGCGTTTGACAAGTGATGCACGAACTTCTTACTTTGCACAAAGATCCAGAGTTTAATTGGAGATTAATTGAAAGGTCAACGTGCTTGATAACATTTCCTCCGGAAGAAAATGTTTCTACATATTAAATAATTAAACAGACAGTCACCGAACAAGAAAATTATTGATTTCGCGGTTGAACATGATTTTGTTTGCTCGTACGAGAAGATTGCGCAAAGAAAAAATGGCATAGGAAAAGTAATCCAATTTCGCGATCACGAATAGGTTCACGAAACGAGTTTCCCGGTGACATTTAAAAACGGCATGATAAATCGGTCCGCAAAGGAAGCGCTTGCACCATCGGCAATATTATCGCGCGTGAAAAACGTGAATTAAAGTGCGATAATAAAATTCCTAGATTTCGCTCAAGTAATTATTTCGAACTCAGTTTCAATCCGTTTCTACATTGATCCGGCAAACCGCTGCGCCGCGCCGCGCCGTGGCTGCGCGGATCTCGTGTTAGAGGTAATAGCTCGATTTATAACGCGTCGATAATTATTCGAAGTCACGGTTTCAATGGAGCCAACTGTGACTAATGAGAAGTCGAAGAACTATCGACCGCGTAATGAACGCGCCACGGTCTACTGTAAACATAAATTATTTCACAATGACGAGCGAACGATAATTCATCGATTTTTGAGAGACGGTCCCCCGAGTTAGGCGAACGTCGTTTCACTCAAGTCGGTAATCATCGAGCAATTACTCGTCAGTTAATTTTCCCACAAATCATGCGAGCCCGACGACAAAGGAGCGTTGCCTTTAATAATCGTCAAACATCGCGTAAACTGTTGCGAGCTATTCAGCTACGATAAATTATCTAAGGGCGAGTTTCGCCGGCGATTGTTTAACAAACTTTTGTTACTTATTGTTGCTTCCGGGGGGAATGATTTACATGAAAAGTTGAAAGGTGAACGCTTCAGTTCGTGTTCGCCTCGAGCCGTTTTAGAAATAGTTACTCACACGTCTGAGCGATGCTGAATGATTTTGAACCGTTTAGAAACATATATTCAACAGTCTAGTGATCGAATAAGTTTTTCTAAGTCCGTTTATTAGCTAACTGTAGAAAGTATTGATAAGACACAGGGAAACTGCAAATTACATCATGTAGAATCTTTTAATGAACACAAACTGCATTCCTGGTAGTATGACAAATAAAATGAACGTGAACACCGGTAAATGTAAGATACAACATTTCTTAATTCCTTATTTAAATATATGAATGAATATTTATTTTAAACAAATAGTCTAAAAAACCTTAGTAGTGTAGGTATTTATTTAAATATACCAATGTGTTGGTGTGAATCGATCGTCGGTGACCAGCTGATCGTCTGCTATTGCTTGTCATTACGAACCGACGATCGATTTGCTATTAACAACCGATACTCGTCTGTAAAATAACAGTCTTTTGCGAACCACAGTTTGTAACGAACCGTTAAAGAATTTTAGTAAATTTTAATTTTAGTAAACCTCATTTTACTAAACTTCTTTTAGTAAACCTCCAACAGTAGAAAAGTATACCCATACCTTGCGTATACACCAAGTTTAAAATGAAGTCTTCTGATTCAGTTTGGACAAAGACAACGATATGAATATTTAAAAACTATGACCCACATCGAAACGAGTCAGTAAATAACATTACAAGCAAAAATGTAGAAAGTTTAGGAAACCGTATATTAATTTGCTCCACGAGATATTGCTATAAGGTTGGATTGAACTGTAAAAGGGATGACCAGCACGCTTCCAGTCGATTCCGCTAATTCCATGGCGATGGTTCGAGGTTTTAGGCTAACGAGATCGCCGGTTGATCCGCAAGACAAATGATAAGGGCGAGTTCGATCGAATTTATCAAAGAAATAATAAAGAGGAGTATCCTGCGCGTCCGCCATTCCGGACAAGCACACGGAAAAGGTGTGAACTCTTTAAGCCGAGGTGTCGGCTCGTCAGCAGTCAGGAAGGTGTTGGGCTGCGATCATTTATTATCCCGAGATTGAATTTCTCCTTGGCTCGACCAGCGCCTCGGTTTAATTAAAATATCGTTATGGGTAGGCGTGGATTCGTGCCGCCGTATAGCGTTTCGCCCCGTCTCCTTCCCTTTTCGAAAGGCATCCGCAGCTAAACGAGTAACAGTGCAGAAGAACCGGCACATGGGGACGATGGAAAACCACGAGCTTCCGTTAGCCGTTCCTCTGCGTCCCATGGACCCGAAAAGTTACGATTTTTATTCACCTGCTCTCAAAAAGTCTCTCACCGCAATGTACTAAACGTTTTAGTTGCACTTACAATGCCTTGGCCTATGCTCTTATTGCTACCATTAGATGATGATTAAATAACTAATTCAAATAATAATATAATGTCTAGCTATGCCTAGTTACATAATAGATACTTAGATATTAGGTTAGATACTTGTTACCTAAATTAATTGGTCTCTAAAATTATAGGAGCAAACACATCTAGTTGTAAATAAAAATTATTTCACCATTTTCAATACCTACGAAAAACAGTAAAGCATGTATAAATATTCGATGAAAAATAAAATTGCGTGTCTACATTATGAAAAAATATAAGATGTATGGCGAAACATTAGAATAGTTTCTAATATTTCTAATGTTATTTTCAATACTATTATTGACTTTTATATTAACATATTCTTTGTATATGACGAGTTTTACCAATAGACAAGATACTTAATATGTAATAACAGGGATTCTTTTATGACGAAAATGGCTTCAACATATTTCTTATTGCTACCATTAGATGATGATTAAATAACAATTTAATGTTGCTAAATAGATCTACCAATTTCACCTTGAAAAAACTTAAGAATGTTGTATGATCCTAATGTTGAATTTTCTTTCACGATCTAATATTATTATAGGTATTAGTTCAGAAACATAATTTGATGTGATGCAGGTAGTTGATTTTTCTCAGTACAATATATTCTAGTTCCAATTAATCCAGTTTGTCGTATAAAAGTATTCCGACATAAGGTTTCAGTGTTCTTTAATTTAATTATTCTTTTAAATTATAAACCAGAATGAGGGACAAGTTCAATTTACCAATTAGAAAATTTCTTATTGTAAACATGGCATTTACATGGAGTTTAAACAAGTACACGTTTTCTTGCATTAAAAATGTTGTTGTAGTCATTCTTGCATTATAATTAAAAATATGCAAATTCCACAAATGCATAAAAATCCATTCTGTTTACAACAGTTCGTAGACGAAGATTTTCGACGAGAAAGTGTACCTTTAATTTTGCACGTCAGTGTGTTACAGCAAACGACAAGCGTTCTCGAATTAGGAGCAATGATCTTTTCTTTTCTTGATCTATCGGGATTCATATCGTCGACGGTCAATTTCACGGAGCAGCCCGCTTACGTTTGGTGTCGTGATCGCTCCCAGAAGGATTCGTAATTAAACCGGGAGATCGCATTTCGATACACAGAACCGTTTCTCTTGGTGCGCACACAATCAGCATAAGCAATCGTCTGCGCGAGATTTCGAATTGAGAGTATCGGTGCGTCGAATCGGAGAAAAAAATATTGTTGCGAAGTGCGAACATCCCTCGTAAATTTCGCGGCATTACTTGCACCCCGGGCGCCGTAATTTTTCGATTATTATACAAAGTAATGTTATCATCTTATTGCCCGAATATTATTTCCGTGTCATCTGCAACAACTTTCTTAAATATGTATTTGATTTTCATATAACTGTTGCTCATTCTATCCATAAATAGTCAGTGACTAAAAATCCGTGACAACGAAGGAAGAGGTTCTGACTTAATCGTCTTCGTACACATTGTGGTAACAATGTTAGACAACCGACAACGAGTTGCTTACTAATTAATCTCCGTAATTAACGTAGTCAGTGACGCCCCTCATCCTAGACACACTCCCGAAGAGTGAAATTAAAGGTCCAGCAAAAAACCTCTCTAATGAATGGAGACTTTGTCGGTATCCAGTGATTTCGCAAGTTGTCAGTGCGTCCGAGAGCAGACCCTCGTTAAACCGACGACGAATTTAATAAAACCTCGATATCTTAATACCCGCTCGGTTTCTCCGAACTGAAAAATAAGTGATGTAAAACAACGGTTTTGACCGTGTTCCGCGATGATTTTTCAATCTAGCCGATCCTTCGGCGGGTCTCCTAAAACGTGACCCTAATATATTATCCTGGTCCCCGTAGGAATTTGGAGCAGCGAATCCAGGCCCCGGATTCCCATTACGGGGGAAGAGCGGGTTTCGATCGGAGCGGCGCGTTTGCCAAAAGTATTTCGCGCCTACCGAGGATCCAGGGCCCGGGCACGGCTTTAATTAAAAATTAATCGGCGTAAATTAATTTAAATGCAAAAAGTGGGACCGTCTCCGAGCCCGAGAGAGAGCCCGAAGGGGTGGAGCCGCGCCGTTCGCTCGGTGGGCGGGGCCACTGAGTTAGGCGATCGTTACAGTGCCCGGCGGACGATAATCGAAAAGCCTGGTCGATTCGAAACAAAAGAGCGAAGATCGGGGCCCTGTCGGAGATCTGTGGTGGGGGCGAACGAAACCCAGTCTCGTCCCGTGTGCGTTCTCCCTCAACCAACCACCTCTGAAAACTGGTTCAGAACTCTTCGATCGTTAATACCTCGTTATCGCTTGGGCCAGGGATCGAAGTATATCGATCACTTTTCGATCACGGAACCGATAATGCGGATGGACCCCGTCCCGTTGTGGCTGGGAAACGGTGGGCCGATTATCTGTCAACCGATCGTTTAACGAAATTGGAGAATCCGAACGGCGAGGAGATCGTATCGGTGGCTGGCGCACGCTTTCACGATGCCCAACAAAATGGAGATGCAAGCCGCACGCGGTTAACCGCGCTCGCGTTGTAACGAATCCTCGATGAAACTCTTCGACAGCAAACGAAGCTCTTAATTCGATTTGATTGCTTGTTCACCCGCATTTTCAATGCCGCGTACATAAGGTTCTTTTAAAATGTAGAAGATACCGAATTAATTATAGACTACAGTTTTGTTATCAATTAATTAATTGGTTATCGATCGTAATTTATCTTCAGGATAATACAACGTTTTATTCGCGGCGCAAAGGTTCGACCATTTACAACAACAAATAGCCATTTTGTGACATACTAAACGCTGGATTCTGATTTGAATCTTCAGGTTCGAGAATCGCGTTAGCTATTAAAAATGTATTTAATCAGTTTTTAAAAGAAGGAAGGTGTTTCGTCCTAGACCCGCTAGAGGACTCATCGGTAAGGCTATCTTTTTGTTAGCAATGTACACTGGAAGTGTAAAAATAGTCCCTTTTTGAAATTTCGAAGGATGAGGATTTCTAACTGACCACAACGTCCTCGACCGCGCATAATAGACAACAATGTACCATAGAATCGAAACTTTACATCAGACGACCATATCTATCCTTCCTAGACGACTTACGAAATAGGAATCATAGACTCCGACAGCAATAGCACAATTAGGCACCTCTCCATCCGGGACTCTGACAGAAGAATAGAAGGCAATAGCCAAACCCGAATTTCGAAGCGGGCCCATTCTCAGCGAGGAATCACAAAAACGGAGATAACAAAGCGCCAAGGTGAAAAAACGATCGGTTTTCACTCAGTCATCGTGTTTCGACGCGCAAGAAATCACATAATCATTGCTCCAAACGGCAGTGGAGGCGCTTGGAGGAATCACTGCGTTGCAGAACGAGCTACCGGTACGACCCAATTTATCGCGGTATCATTAACTCACTATGTATCCTCGAATTAAGTCGGACCGTTGAAACCGAGCAGAAATATTGGCGTAAGCAGCTGGAATTAAGTTAATGATACGTCCGGTTGTTTCGCGGCCTGTATCGAGCAAAGAGAAGCATCTTCTCGAAGAGGGGCCTGAAAAACACGGTTTCATTGAACACGATTCGTCCGGTTTGTTGAACACGGGCCCTGGTTCGATATTGAATCTTAATCCGCGGACCGACCGATGCAAATCGGGCGCGGATCATCGCGGACGCGGCCAGATCCGCGGGATTAAATTCCAGCGGGATAACGAGATCCTAATTGCGGGACGACTTCCGACAGGGCCGGGTTTTCGATCCGTCCCTGCCAGCGGCGCTTGTAATTTCCGCTCGATAATTTTACGACGCTACGTTTATCACGGAGTCATCAAAGTTAACGCGGCGACCGATAGCTCCGGCCGGATTCCGAGCCGCGCGGTATAGTAATCATCGAGGTGGACGAGTCCATGCCGGAGCATCGCGGCCAATCGTAAATTTCAACATCGCGCCCCGACGACTCCGGTCCGCGCTAGAAACCGACGCGTTTACACCGCCAGTTATTAATTTGACGAGCGGAGATTCAAGTAATGGCTGTGGCTATTAGAGGAGGGATCGCCATTGGTGATAGATCAGTTTAGAGTGATGAATGGCTCGGCATACGCACGCTATCGTTTCGGCAGCTGCTGGCCGGCTTGGAGGAAGCGTTTTTGCCGCTGCTGGACAACAGACTGCAAACATCACTCGGCCGGGTGAAACTTTGTAGTTGTCGAGGGACTTGGTAGCTGGGACAGCGAAAGTCTTGATATTCTGTCATTCGCAGGCACGTATGCGTACGATGCATTAGTTAGCCTAAGGTTGTCAACGATTCATGAACAGCGACGTCATTTTCTAAGACGATTGCATATCAATTTTTAATTCCGTTGCAATATACACTTTTGTGTTCAATCAGAGTTGCAAATGTTTCATCCAAATTGTAATTTCTAGTGAACAGTTCCAGGTATTAGCTACCTGTGATGGATCTAATAATACGATCAACATTCGCATGAGAGAAATAGGTTCAAAAATATTTTTCAAAGAGATTGACGCGTAAGGATTTGATTGGATCTAGTGGCTGCCGTGAATTCGTCAAAAGCAGTCGTCTTGCGAGAGTTAATAACAGGCAGTCATCTGTTTTAGTGACTGGGGGATCCAGATCGACAGCCAAATATCAATATTATGAGTTAGTCCGACAGCACGCTTTCACTAAACTCTTTCTAACCAACAAATTTTAGACACTTCTTCATTTACCATCATCCTCCTACAATCCTAATTGCTAGACAGTGGCGATCAAACTGACATTGCGACCTCTTTTATTTCTCTTTTCTTAAAACCTGCATCATTGGTTGTAGGAAGTCTTGCGCGTTCAATCATTTGTTTCATCTACTTACATATTAAATTAGTCCGACAGCACGCTTTCACTAAACTCTTTCTAACCAACAAATTTTAGACACTTTTTTATTTACCATCATCCTTCTACAGTCCTAATTGCTAGACAGTGGCGATCAAACTGACATTGCGACCTCTTTTATTTCTATTTTCTTAAACCCTGCATCATTGGTTGTAGGAAGTCTTGCGCGTCCAACCATTTGTTTCATCTACTTACATATTAAATTAGTCCGACAGCACGCTTTCACTAAACTCTTTCTAACCAACAAATTTCAGACACTTTTTCATTTACCATCATCCTCCTACAATCCTAATTGCTAGACAGTGGCGATCAAACTGACATTGCGACCTCTTTTATTTCTATTTTCTTAAACCCTGCATCATTGGTTGTAGGAAGTCTTGCGTCCAACCATTTGTTTCATCTACTTACATATGTTCACCTCATGCACTGTGCACGAATGACAAGTTATCTAAAAGCAAGAAAAGGCGAGTCTGATTGGTAACTAATGGATCCACTACTTTTGCAAGTCGAATAATCCTGGCGTCTATCATTTGTGGTTTTGTTATTAGTCGAAATAACATCCGCAACTCGGATTATTCTGAGTAGTTAGCCTTCTTGTCATGTATGTATAAAAATAATGTTTTCCACGAGATAATTTATTGGAAGATTGAAAATAGTAAAATAGAAAATGTTGTGTCGAATTAAGCAACTCGCGCACTTCCTTTTGCCATGCTTCCATTCATGTAGTCATCTTCTCGTCCACGTAAAATCTAAGAATAATGTATTGCTGAAAAGACAATTAAGTAACCCTTCAGAGACAACAGCTGGATATTATAATATTGCAAATAACATTTCCAACTTCGGATTATTAATTGCGTTACACTTTTAGTACACTGACGAGTTGAATTCTCGAAAGTAGCTCGTGATAGTAACTGTCTGATAGACACGCATCATAAGTGTAGGGAAAAGTTATCTCCGAGCGGTGAGAATCTGTCGAATGTCGCGTCGATAATAACCGTAACGACGCGACGATTCGATATTAGTTACTTATTGATTTATTTTGCGTTCTTCATATTTTATAGTTTGCGTTATTCGTTATTCTGGTTTGACTTATTGAATAGAAAAGACGTGTTTGATGTCAGACAGAGATTTAAACGAGACAATTTAATTAATTGTATTCAAGATAATTGGAATTAAACGTTAAACTATTGTGTTTACGGACGTGTTATTTCTAGTTACGACTTAATTCCTACAGAACTAACGATATGACCAAATATGTAGATCGAACAGTCCAGTTAGAAGCTTCCGGCACAGAAACAGTCTGGCACGGATGCAAGTCAACCGATTGAATTCCTCTTTGTTTCACTTTACCGGGAAGAGGAACTGTGGCCGACCTCGCCGAAGCTGCGCCATCAACTCTCGAAGTACAGGCTGTCGTTCGCGTAATCTCGGCGCGGCCGCCGAATCGAAAAGAATTCCAGGGAAGCTGTAAAAGTCGGCGTCGGATGCGGCTGATCCTGTATCGGCCAGTAAAACTTGTGCCGCGAGTATCTAAAAGTTGAACGGCGAGCGAACAACGGCTGACTGGCCTCTCGCGAAAGGCAGCGCGGCGTTCATAAAACGGCCGTAAAACACTAAACGGCTGTAAAGCTGCCGCCCCGAAACGCGCGCGGGCACCGTTGTTTAGGTCTCTGTTGTTGCTGTTGCCGTTCCCGTTCTCGTTCTTGATCCTGTTCTCGTTCTCGTGTGTTAGCATCGCTTTCTTTCTTTGCCGGTCGGTCCCAGCCGAATAGAGACACGGACCTTCAACGTTAAATCATCGGACGGCCACGCCCTCCAGGTCCTTCCTCATGTCGGGCCCTACTCGCGGGCCCTCTCCAATCCTGCGGGATGGACAACACGATTTCTCGAGCCCCCGCTTTGCTAGTTATGCTTTAATAGTTCCGTAGATTGATTTAGAAGTGAATTTATGTGAGCCGTGGCAAGGTGTAGGCTGGTTCCGACTGAAATTTCTTCTCGATTGGAAAATAATTGATACTCCCGCTGGGAATCCTGGGAAATGGTGGGAAGAAAGTCCAGGCCTTCGACCTACGCGTTCGTAAACTGTCGATTGATTATTGCTTCATACTATTCGGATGGAGAAAGGCTGCGAGAGGAACTGCAGAGCCATTCGCTTTCGAGTTACGCAACGACGTTTTTATCGTTTATGTAAAAAGTGGAAACAATACATCGTTTTTGGTGTGTTATTCAAGGAAAAGTACGGTTGAATAATGTACCTCAAGATAGCGTAACATTGGCTACTTTTTGCAATGATGACGCTTTGATATTTGTTGAATCTATAACAGTTCGACAATAATCATCATAGTAAATGGCTTTGCTATTTTTGTATTATTAAATGGGTCGTTCGAATTTGTTTATAACTCCGATGGATATCTGTGTAGTATTCATTCTATTGAATTATTTACAAACTATAGAGAAAGAAACATTAAAAGTTATCTAACAAAGCTCGCCTGTTGCAAACAGGACGAAGAAAGGCAGCTGCACGAACTAGCACGAAATTATTATTCATGCATCCAACGGGAAGAAAAAGAGATTCCGTAAAGTACCCTCCGAAAAAGTGAGAGGCGATAACGATGAATCGTTATAGTGAGCATTTACGCAAACAACAGGGGTAACGTGGGATCGTTACCTCGAGCCTGAAAACCTTGATGCCTCTCCCTTGTCCAATGAACCCTCAAAAACTTGCAAATCTGCATAAGGAATTCCGAAGCAACTCGCACCTATTCTAACGACAAGAGCTAGATCCCGAACAACGAAGAGGATGACGGCGATAAAACCTTCATGTCACATTTCCACAAATTGATGTACGTCCGAGTGAATGGGGATCAACAAGTTCAGTCTCGGCTAGCTGAGATTTGTTGTCGCGCACGCGAGTACGAAGCAGAACATGCGGCTCGTTTCCAAGCCGAACAAGGAATTTAGTGACTAGTCTCCGGGCCGACAACCAATCATCCCGAGGAGGGCATGGGGAGGCCGAAGGAGGCCAGGAACGTAATCTTACGTATCAATTAGCCTCACGGTCCGAGGGGTTTACCCCCCGCGGGCCTTTGACCGTGCGCCGCTTCGTCTTCGAGGTGTGAGAACCGAGACACAGAGAGCGTACAGTCGTTTTACAACGTCTTCATCGTCCGGCATGTCCCTTTCTCGCTCCGTCTCTCTTCCCATCGTTCTCGGCGAAGAGGATAGCCAGTCGGAGAGCGAGGAACGCATCTGGACAGGTAAAAGAGGGCCCCCGGGCTCGCGTTGCATCGGAACCAATGGCCGATGTTTGACAAGTCATTCCCAGCAGTGGGTGGAAGTTTTGGTAGCTAATGGCTCGATGTAATTTAGCGCGTTGATTGGAATTCACTCGGCGTTTGTTCCTAGATCTTCTCGCCGGCTGTTTATTAGCCTTCCCGTGCTACGTTGCAAGCCGTTGCCCGTTAACGAGGATCCCTGGTAGGCTCGCTGTTTTCATGCCACGGAGATCAAAGTTTCCCTTGTTCCTGACACGCTCGAGCGAACTACTTTTGTCATGGATCATTTTGTGATCGACAAGCCTCGGCTTCGTTGAGGTTGTTTGCTTTTCGGGGCCCGATACGGTTGTACGTTTTGTTCGTCAATTTTACTGTTGAACGGTCTGATAACCTGCTGGATTTTAATTGATCTAGCGTTCGTTCGTCTGATGGAAGTGGCTACGATAAGTTCTTTACATTATACTGGAAGAAATAGTGAAACGGAACGGATTCTGATTAATTTTAGTTTTGATCATTCAGACTAGTTAGCTGTAGCATCGAGACAATTAACCGTGAAGAGGGAGGAATTGAACAGCCCTTTGACAAGGTTCTCAATTATTGTAGAACATCTTATTCTATAAGTATTGTAATCCTAGAACATATAGGTCGTGTGACAGATTAGGATGATGTGTAAAGACACTGTCTTATACTACTAATTGCCAAATCTTCCAGAGTAGAGTGTGTCTTGAAATGTATAAACCAAAATTTTTCAAATATTAATTAGCCTCAAAATAATTCTCCAGCGCATAGCACATTTTTGATAGCCAATAAGGTTAATCCTCTAAGTACCTTCAACATATAGGTCGTATGACAGATTAAGATGATGTGTAAAGACACTGTTTTATACTACTAATTGCCAAATCTTTCAGAGTAGAGAGTGTGACTTGAAATGTATAAACCGAAATTTTTCAAATTAACCATTAACAAATTAAAATAATTCTCCAACACGTAGCACAATTTTAGATATCCAATAAGGTTTATCTTCTAAGTACCTTGAACGAGTGTTAGTCGTGAGCAAAACGAGATGATTGATATCGTCGCGGACCGAAAAAAAATTCTGACACCAACGAGCCGACTCGTATTGACAGCAATGAACGAAGCGGAACGCTTGATTGAAACGGACACGATAATTTTCGTTCCATTTCCATTGGAAAATTGAACGGTGCGCATCGAAAACGTGGACGCGCCACGCACCGCTCCGGGGCGCAGAATAATACCTAGTCACACGCGTTCAACCACGGTCAAGTCCTGGACTCGAAATTACCGGTTTCGGTGAACCGAGTCTCCATTTCTCTCCACCAGAGGCGAGTTAATCTGAGGGGCGTAGTTACGTCAGGTGTTCGATTCTCGCGATGCAAATTCCGCTCCGTAAGCTTCAACAAAATTCCTTTGTGCAAGCATTTCGGGGCTGATTGCAAATTAACTCATTATTTGTCGCCGATGTCACAAAAGATACGTGGTCATTGTCATTGGTGGACGTCGAGCCTGCAAACTTTATGTATGACCTGGTGGGTCGGGAATTTTGTGAATACAGTCCTCAACTTCCCTTGTACATCGAATATTTTCTTCTAGAAATTATAAGCATGGGATCTAGAGTTGCATAAAACAAAGAATGGTTTCATTGAATGAGAATTCGAGAATTATTAACGTGTTCATTACACTTGTTCCTACATGACACATGAATTTCCAAGTCCTTTCATAATTTCTGTCATACGTATGTGTAACTAAAATTTAGTGAAATGAATGTTGTATAATTTGAAAATAGATCAAAACGCGGGACTTACTTTAAAATGTTGTTCGACTTCTGAGAAATACAAATTTTACTATCCAAATTGCATGAAGAAACAAAACCAAATTAAATTGTTACAGTCCATTTGTTGAAAGAGAATTGATCCTACTTTGTACAGATTTATAACAACGTTCAAACAGTTAGTTACTATCGCAGTCATCGCGTTCAGCAGAATTGATGGACTCCTGCAAGCTTCGAGCGTCCTCTAAAACATGCTGACTAACGTAGAGCCCAGTTTCACAGTTCCCGAAATCGTTTCAGGGCGAGTGTTCCCCGTCGAACATTTTTTTTTTAAAGGTGCGAGACGAAGAATACCGTGTGGAAGACGATTTAGACCGGACGGATTAGGTATCCCAGGCCCCCCGTAGCTACACATGGGTCCCTTTTTGGTGGGTGTTAAGTAATACATTATGTGAACAGCACCTGGCACCGCGTGCGGACGACCGCATAAAGCTCTGATCCTTTTCGGCAGAGAGAAAACGATCGGGACTTGTTAACACTCCCGGAAACACCGTGGTCGGCCACCGGACAAACACCTCATTCAAGACCGAATCGGTAAATTGCATCTATTAATTCTCTAAATTAACCTCTTACTTAAAAATTCAAACTTTCCTTCAAATTCTTTAGATTCATTCCTTATTTCCAATAATTTTGAATTTTTCACTGATAAACTTCGAAGAGATCAGCTGACGCTTAGTTCAATCACTGATATCGCGTACTGGTAAGTAGATGCTTATAACATAACTAAATGTTTTTCATAGAAACTGAAGAGTATTAAATCTGCCATAGGACCGTAAATGTTATATGCATTGTTAACTTAAATTTATTCCATCGGTTAACTTAAAACATTTTGTATACTACAACAATTTCGGTTTTATCAGAATTTCATAGATCATTTATAATTGTCGGTTGACAAACTCAGTATTAAAATGTATGCGATTACATTACCGATCTAAGTAATTCGATCTCCAAATTGAATTTCGAAAAAATATGCTTGAGGTATAATACCAAAGCCGTTCTTTCGCTGGCCCACAGGTGGTTCAAAGTAATTATTCAATTAGCATAAACCTCGGTATAAACTTGACGCCGAGCGAGGATCGCAAGAAAAGAAAAGGCCGCGCATTCCAGTGCAAAAGCACACGCGATGAATCCTGAGGAAAAAGGAGGATCGGAGGTGGGAGAGTCGCGGCAGGAACACATAGGGCCGACAGCATTTAGAATCGGCCTTATTGCGGGCCCACAAGGCGCAGTTAACGAATTCAGATGGGGCACGTTCACACCTCCGGCTGATTAGGCCGAGCATAATTTTCTCTGTCCGGCTTGTGTTCGGACAGCAGGGCCGTAGGTCGGCTGAGGGGACCCGACCGAGGCCGGCTAGCCACGAGAGAAGGGTCCAAAGTGGTGGGAGAAGCCGGTGGGCCCGGAGAGTGGGGGAAGGGAGGAGCGGCGGGGACAGATGGAGGGAGAGAATAGTGGCGTAGAAGGTGTCGGGCAATACTTTCCAGGTCGTCCGTCGCCGCTTGACGTCTTAATGCACGTCGAGAATAATCTCACCGCCAATTTATTACACTCTTTCTCATTTCTTCTCGGCTGCCCCCTCCGCGCAACGTCCCACCCCTTCTGCCTCGGCCCCACGGCGCACCTACTGGACCCTTCCTTTTGTATCCTCTCGACCAGAGTGGCTAGTCCTTTCTTTCTCGCTCCTCTTCCCTCTCGGGCTCGTCGCCTTTCTCATCGTCCTTTTTTCCACCGACCGTACGATGCGCACTCTCTCTTTCTCCCCTCTCTTTCTCTCTCTGTGTTTCTCTGGCTCTCACCCTCTCGTCCCACCCTCCGGCCAGCCTCGCACCTAATAGAATACGTAATTTGAATTTTTGAATTACGCAGCGGCCCACGAAGCGCTCGACCGCGCGCCTCGCCAGGGCCCGTCTCGAAAATAGCGAAACCCAACTCCGGCGACACAAGAGAGAACCGCTCGATAAATTTATGAAGTTTATGGGAATTTCGAGAGGCCGCCGCGCACACCCCTCTCGCGCCGCGTGCCCCTCTCGACGGCCCTTTAGACGCGCAGTTGGGTGCCCGGGAAATTCGTGCAACCGGGTATAATCGATGGTTCGATGGCACGGTCGGGAGATGAATCGGGTTTCAATTTTGTTGGACGGGGATCGTCCTTTTTGGGATCGACCGGATCGCGACGGGGGCAGGCGGGATTTAATTCGGGCAACGGCGCGGCTCCATTCGACGCTGAAGGGCGAGTTTACGATCAAGCGGAAATTCCGTTGATTAATACGCGTTCGTGAATTTTGATTATTTTCGGCGATGCGTAGACGAGACCCCCGTGTTATCTAATGTCTCGGGATGGAATGTTATTTAATTTCATGCATTTTTAACGTTTCCGTGGATACGCAAAATATTCTACGTCGTTTAATGACAATGTTACAGGATTATACCTATGCTCATTTTAAAGAGAGAAGTTTCTAACTTTGACACTGTCAGAATTAGCTTTCCCAAGAACTCTCGGCTCACATAAACGAGAGTCAGAATGAAATGTTTTCTTATGATAATGATATTGCTTTTCTTTAGAAATTTTACAGATTCAAACAACTGTACGGAGTAAACATTTCTCTCCACGTTCGTTTTAAAATATAGCCTCCATTTACAATGAAACGTTTTAATATTTTTTCACACCAAAGTTACAGTTGGTGACCGTTTAATTTTTACAGGTACTGTATACACAAGCTTGTAAAAAGTATGTATACATATGTCTATACATTTCAATGAACAACACTTATTTATCATTGTATTTACAGCAAATTCTATGCTTACAATTTACTGCAATATTTGATTAAATTCATATGAAATTGTGAAATACTAAATAGCAAAAATACCGAAAGTATTTAATACCCGATGTTATTTAATATATTTAGTAATATTATATATATATTATTTTATAATTATCCAAATATTCAACTTTATCTTCTCTTAATCAATGCCTAATATTTTTATTTTGCACATAGATCCACAGTTTACCAATAATTTAGTAAGCCTCAGCCCGGTGACGAAAGCGAATGTATAATTCATTAGCGCGCCGCCATTAAATCACGCGCAAATGACTTCTACCTACTCTGGACATATTAATTTTTATAGCTGGCCACGTGATCGATTAGATGATTGAATTAACGACAGGGTACGAGCGGATTCTTGTAAAATCCACTCCGCTGGACGTAAATTACAGCTTCCCGGGGAACAAAAGAACCCGGGCACTCGGTCTAATTTCGACAGGTACACCTGGTTTCTCTAATGAACCGTGAAGAAATTAACGGAGGCCGTTGCTCTCCGATGACGAAAAAGCCCGTAAATCTCCCGCTCGTATAATAATTTAATAACGGATATTCGTATGGGTATGTGAGACCGACACCTTATTTAGGCGACGGTTAGGGTCCTCGGCTGTCTTCTTATGTCCATAAATAATCATTCCCGGATTAAAAACGAACCGGCAATCGTGGAATCCGTGTATTAGCTGGCCCGGGCATCCGGAAATTTGGGTTTTGGCTGCCACTTTGAGGGGTCCCGCTTTTTAACCGATGCCGAGGAACGCGTAATAGTCGCTTAATTTCGTTCGGTCGCCCTTGATGCGTGATTTATACGTGGAAGAATGGTGCTGTTTTGAATACGTCCTGATTAAACTCACGGTAAGCCCGCGATCACATTATTCGGTGCTTACGATTTTAATGTCCCCAGAAATATTTGTCGAATGTTTAAATATTAGTCTTCGACCAAAGAAATCTTGTACTGCTTGCAGTTTTGGTCAATCAACTGAATAAATGATTTGTTTGTTTATTGAAACTGTAATCATTATAATGTTCAAATGCTCGAATCTACTTTTGTCTATTAACCTCTTAGCTGTGCCAATCTTTACAGTGGGTCGTAAAAACTTCTACACATTTTATTAATCACACTGCATTCTGTTGAAAATCTCTGAAAATTATACTCAAATTTGTTTCAGTTTTAAATATTTTAATGTACAATAAATAGTAAGTAAATTCTTCTTTTATTTTGTTGGGACCCTTAATTGCTATTCATACATTGTGTTCTCTTTATCATCGAGTTCAACTTTGTGTCCAAATTTATGTGCCACTTTATGTCCAACTTTGTGTTCAACTTTATGTTCAACAAATAACGGAAGATTTTTTGCAAATGCATAAACATCTGTAGTTCAGTGACCAGTTACCCCGGACTGATTTTACCTTCTATGTAAAAGTATTCACGGGAGTTTGTGTCTAAAGAAACAAGAGTGCATCAGTCACGTTAACGAGAAAATGATTGACGACGTTCCTCGAAGCAATGTAGTGACGAACGCTCGTCAACTAGTCCTCACACCGACAGTGAATTTTAGACGGTGTCTTAAAGGAACTTGCCTTATTAAGAGTAATTGAAAAAGTCATTCGGCACGAAGGGACACGTATAGACAACAATGTAAGACGATTTCAGGAGATCCTTGGTTTCTCCGAGTCAATTGGACAAGGGAAGATGCGTGTGGATCTGTTTAAAGAATGCTACTTTCGGGCAGTTTCGAGTCGTCCTGGAATCACCTCGAGGGATCTCGAAAACAGAGATACACGAGACCTGTCAAAATTAACACGCGAACCGGCAATCGACGTCAACAATCCTCGCCAGCTACCAAATCGCAACAAAGTGGACATCTTTTCGGGACGAGAATCCGCGTGGAATAGTCCGGGCGGACTCATTGGCGGCTGAAGTCCTGGTTTAGCAGCGGGACCAGGCCATAAAAGAACGCGATCCCACTAGCAGCGTGGCTTTGGACGGAGAAAGAGGGAGCAGCGAAGGATCAGAAACGAGATTAAGAAGAATAAGAGGAGGAAGAAGAGAAGAAGAGAAGGAGGTAGAGGAGAACGTGGAAGACAAAGAAGAAGAAGAAAAGAAGGAAGAGGACGCGGCAGCTGTTGGCCAAATTAAGTGATCATCTCGTCATCATCAGTGAAGCCGCCACGAGGAGGAGAACGAGGCTCTCGTAGTTGCGCTACGAGTTCCAACGTTGATGCCACGTTGCCGCCGCACTACCGCCACGTTGCTGCTGAAGCGATATAGGCCCGTAAAATTAGCATCGGCGGATCGTAAAGGATGCCTCGGAGAGGAAAAAGATAACGCGCATCGGCCACGGATTGGACGTTGTCAGTAGGAGTAAGAGAAAGGCCTGAGAAACCGCGAGACCGTGGAAGGGAGAAAACATCGAGAGGGATCACGGGCCAAGATGGGCCCGGCGCAGACCACGAAGACAGACCGGCTTCGAAGATGTGTCCCTGGATGGATTTAATAAGCGCGACCGATAATCGTCGTATTTACGAGCGGCCCTGAAACTCCCTGGCTCGAAATTAAATTATTGTCATAATAAAGATGGCCGTCCGCGACGTCACCAAGCGACACCCGCCTCGCATCACGTTGCCATTTTCTGCGGACCCCGTTCGCCGCGGCGCTGCCTGTCGGGTTAACCAAGGCCCTCTTCCTGCGGCCCCGACGTTCGAAGCAGTTCCGCTTCAATTTTACTTATGTTGACTACCTCGCGATTCGCGGATGCTGATTCTCCAAGTTTCTTTACGGTTGTCACACGAAACGTTCGATCGACATCATGAATGTGATTGTTGAAGTGTTGCTCGCACATCAAAAGCTAAGTGAGGCTTTGAACTCACGACCATGATGTATCGTCATACAATGCAGAACAACAGAACTGGGTGATTTTTATAGAGTTTCTTGTCCTCAACATGAACGTGGAAACAGAATTGTTTTAACAATCCGGTGACTTTGAAATGATAAGTGTATATTCTAATTATATTTCGGATTGTATATACTTCTATAAATTTAGAATAGAGAAATGTTTAACAGGATTCAGTAAGATTACTATGTTCATAGGTATAGATAAAATGTGTGATTGGCTGTAGGCACTTTTTCGATTCTACTTTCTACACATTAGCTATAATAATTTATATTCACCTGCATAGAGATCTGCAATCTAATCATAATGAAATTGCATGTAATCTGTCTACAACAATTTTTCCATAAGAGTAATAACAATAATTTGAAACTGAATGATTACATGGTGACATGTATATCAAAAATGTGTTCCAAGTTGATAGTAGAAGACAGAACATAAATATTTTCTCCGGCACTCATTACTTGTACTTTCGACTGGAAAAATATGCAAGTCGAAGATTTATGTAACCGCTGGTAAACAAATAAGTTAAAGACCGTTTCTTAATTCAATAATAATATACCTTTAATTACGGAAGGTGTTTCTCGCGGCTGCAATTAGAATTCACGAACGCTTGTCCGCGTTATACGCGGGCGGCTGCAACTATTACGTTATCAATCATTTCAAATTAATAGTTCCCGCATTAGCATAGAACATGATTATTGATCCATGACCACTTTCTGGATATTTATACACCTATCGTCAGCCCATTAATTATTGCAGTCGAGCTGGCCATCGCCGAAGTTATGCTCTAACGTAACACGCAATAAATATTCTATGGGATAGGCGCGAATTCAGCGGAGCGAGCAGCAATTAGTTGACATTAAGTAATGTCTGGAAATTTCTTCGTGTGGTAACGTTAGACAGCTAATTTTAAGGTATCAGGCGTCGACCGGCGTAATGAATAAGAACGTAACATTAATTTTCGCCAATTTGCATTATCGGAATATTAAATGCGCGTTACGTTGCTTTCAAACCGTGCCAGAAGATTCAAATTATAAACATTACACCATCTAGCCCCGTTAGTGTTTGAATATTGAAAAATATTCTCTGCGAAATTGTCCGTATCCCATGTTGTTATTAAACAAATTCGGGAATAAATGCTTTTAACTTATACTGCTGATTTTGCAAATATAATAGACAATGCATAATGATAAACTTATAAGCGACGATGAGATCTATTTAAAAAATGATTCAAAAACATTTTACAAATTGAAATAAAGATTCCTTTATTAGCAAACATTTTAAGGTGGTTCACTAACATTACACTTTGACTCGTGTCTCTGTTGCAAATAACGAATTGTTTCGAGTGTTCACCTAGAACGTATCGATCAGGGGTTTGATTAAAAATGCATGAAGCCCGATTAGAATTGCATGTGGGCAATAACTGGCGGGTATTAAAGGATTAGTGCTAGAGCTGTTGCAGCTGAAGACAGCTCTATGCGAAGCACCATTTATCTCCGTAGATCCGCAACGTTCAAGTACTGCAATTCCATTTGCCAGGGGTATAACAGCGGCTGTATTGGAATAAACTGTACAAATTGTCCATCGTTTAGGGCGCTTCTTTCCCGTTCCGGATGACTTACTCGCCGCTATCCACCATTTATCCCCCATAAATCCCGATATTACGACGCGCGCTGCTTTCCGCGAGATTCGGCCGAACTTGAATTCCATCTGTGGATGAAGAAATCAACCATTAGGTGGGCTCGCGGCAAGTGGATTACCGTCATAAATATCGTTTATATCTCGTAAAAGAGCCGGCAAACGGCCAGCGACAAACCGAACCGAATCTAATTCCTATTATCCGCGAAACGATTAATAGCCGTGTTTACCATAAGTCCAACACAAAGTGAAAGCACCGTACAGAACCGTCGCGTTGTCGCTGCCGCAGCCTCGTTCGCGGCTTGTCAATGGAAACACGTTAAACCGGATGTATTTATTGTCACGTCGACCTGCTGATTATCAATTGCGAGCGCAGCTTTCGTAGCAGGTGCACGTCCGTTTCTGAAACCGTTGAATTTACTATACATAGCTTCCAGGATTCCAAAGCCCTCGGTCATCATATATATGTAATACATATTTTATCTTATTTATATATACAATACATATTTTATCTTATTATTATATAGTACACATTTTTATATATATGAATAATATACATATATATATTACCACACTTATATTAACTTGACGTGTTGTTTGATGTATGCATCAAATCTTGTAATCGAATTTTAAATCACTTCCGAATGAGCTAGAGACTTGAAATTTGCAACATAGCTCAGAATGCAATATTCCAAAAAATTTTTTTAAAAAGACTGTGCGTTTAGGATTTAAACAATATTTTTAAATATTCCCTTTTGCCCCACGCTGCGCGACGTTCGGTATTACGTCATCCCCACTCCGTGCGCTCCCTACTCCACTACGCGTTCCCACTCCGACTCCGATCCACTGGCCCACTCCGAAGCGTAGGAGCTCAGTTTACTTACTGGGTTGGTTTGGATTGGCTCGGTAAGCGGGCCTTACTAAATACGCTCGATAGTAAAGATTACGAAGCAGAAGATAAAAAACCTTTTTAAAAAACACGCTTATATTAGAATGCACTAAAAAGGAGAAAATAATATTTTTGGATATTAGTGACTATTAGAGATTTTTTGTGGGACAACCCCTAGAATGGTACCACTGGACGAAAAAATAATCTGTACAAAATTTGAAATTGATGAAATAACGGGAAATTGTGTTAAGTCAAATTTGAAAATTTTTTAATTTTGTAACTCGGTTTTCTCCACTGCAGTGTATGGTCAGCATATATGTTTAGATATCGTTGAATTTGTATTTTTAAGCACCGTAACAATTTAGAAATAAAATGTAATATTGATTTAGAAAAAAAATTCGTGACCTTGAAATCTCAAAAATTGACGTTTAAAAAATTTCTTTTTCTTCTGCAATATATTTAATTTATTAAACAGTACAACTTTTATCTAAAAAATGTTTTGTTATTTTTATTAGTAGCAACGAGGAACATAAATATGCATATACAATGTACATATAATATAGTACAAAATAAAAAACCTTCTTTAGACAGGTTTCCTTGAAATTTAAAAAATAATTCGATTCAATGTGTGGCAACCTATTATTATTAACGTATGTTCTTCAGAAATAAATGAGACAGGATTCACAGTTATGATATCAGAGTTCTTTAAATTGCATTTTTAATTGTGCGGTGACGACAACTGTTGATTGATTATTTTGGTCTTTTTTAAAATGTAAATTGTGTGGAAATTGCAGCATTTTCATCAAAGATGTAGCTGCATATACATTGTTAAATACAGTCACGGACACTTGAATATTTTATAGACGAAACAAGAATTACAGTAAGCTTTTTCTGCAATTTCTATATTATACCGAACATATTGAAGCTGGTTATGAAGAAAATAAATTTCTATTGGTGTCGGTTTACGTCTATTCAGTTTTAACATTTTAACGACAGATGACTCAATTCTACGTCAAACCGGACGTCGCATTTTATTCAGAGTGACATTCTGTTGTGTCAACTGAATAACGATACAAAATATAAAACGAATACTTTATCAAAATTTAGCGAACACCTCCTGGTAAGCAACCTGTCATATCGGATATTTTCAATAAGAAAGAAAAATAGATAATAATCTAGTGCAAATTATATAGTAATAATATAATTATATGATAGAGTGTGAATTTTGATGTCTATGTATCACAAATAAATCTTCAAAACATTTGTGAAAGCACTGACACTCGATACGACTTTAGTTTATTTTTAATTCAGCGAACTCCAAACTTTACTCGAAATCAATATCTACTTGCATGATCTTCCAGTGTAGAATCTAGACTCTCAATAAAAGCTTGAGCAGATCGAGTCGTCGCGCAATTAAGTATTTGAAAATCACACGGAGACTCCCTGTCAATCGATCCTACATTACACGGGCGCGCTTATAGGCCTATGTATCGAAATAAACACGATCGCAAGGAAATGAGTGGAACGTAACAGTCCGGCAGAAAAAACGAAACGGCGCGGTGCCGGTGAAAAAGGCGAGTTTGCGAGGAACCGATACACGTATCGCAGCCTCTAATGAAGTGGTCATTAAATTAATAGCGGCCGATTTAATTCAAGGGCATTTTTCTCGGTCGAAAGTGGTTTCCGCGGAGCGGCAAGCAAGGCGACGCGATTTATATTCAACGTGGCCGCCGCTCGTTCGTCTCTGCCTAAGTTTCACGACTTTTTTCTCGACGGTGTTCGCTGGAGCAGAAAGAGAGAGGATAGATATAACAGAGAGACAGAGACAGAGTGACGGAGATGGTGAGAGAAACGAAAAGAGACAGAGAGGGAGAGAGAGAGAGTTCGCGGTGATACGTTTTGCCGACGGAGCTGGCGTTGAAACAATGAACCGACCAACCGGCGTGGTCCCTGCAAATCTCCAGGCTTAGCACCCCCATTGTCACCCCCGTGCACGCTACCCACCCCTTCGACCCATGACGACGGAAGGGTGCTTCGCGGATTTAGACGGCCCTGTCGCCATAGCAACTGCAGCCACCGCCAATCTCTCGAACTTGTTCTCCATACATGAGCTGGTACACGCGCGCGTCCTCTCTCCGCTTCCGAATCGACCTGGCACGCTTCGATTTGTCGTGGATCCTTCGATCCTCTTATTCCGTTCCACTTTCCAGCTTCCCCTTTTTCATCGGATGTACCGTGGCTCCAAAAACCACCAGTCTAAAGAGTTACAACGTTTTTTGACCGGTTCCGTTCGAAGCGCGTATCCTGGAACTTGTTAACCCCTATGATTTATTTCAAGGTTTGGTACGGGTTTGGCGATTGCAGCGATTTCAAATTCTTTTTATTCGCAGTTTCGTAGAAGAAGACAGCTGATCGAGTGGCTGCATGTATTCCTCAATGTATGTACAAAACAACACGGTATTTCTGACAACAAATTAATTAATTGAATGATTGTCTGAAAGAAGGATCTATATCAGGTTTTCTTAAATTTTGTAGGAGCGAAATTTTGAACCCAAACCTTTAATTGTAATAATAAAAACCAGCTGATAATGACATAGGCCTTTCTTTCCTTCTTCAACAATTGAATGGGAACAATGGTCAACCTACTTCTCACTCTCAATGTATGAAACAGTGTATCAATAATAACGATTATTATTAATTTCGAAAGATTGAAGCTTCCCATTGTAACAACCCCCGAAATTGAATATTCAATCTTCTGAATAATTTTCTTACGTAAATAGGGTCTTCCCGATGCGAAGAATATACTCGTTAAAAGTTTCTAATGATAGTTCAGCATTTTCCAACATGGATGTGTAAAACGATGTAGTTTATTAATCTCGTATTAAAACACTTTAATAGCTAACGTGGTTCTGGAACCTAAGGTATCAAATTCGAATCCAGCGTGTAGTATTCACAAAAATAGCTAATTGTTGTTGTAAATGATCGAACCTTTGCGCCGCGAATAAAAATTTGTAATATCCTGAAGATAAATTACGATCGACAACTAATTAATTAATTATTTGATGTAGTTTATTTTGAGCTACTTTGAGATCTTCGATGTATGATCCCTTTTACTGGCCCAGTCTTGTAATCTATTCAACAACATTATTATTCCATCTAAAAACGATTTCCCATGCCCTGAATAAAAGACACGTCCTTGAATTATGTACCTTGACATCTTCCGGGAGTGTTCACGTTACGAAGACAAGAAAATTCTAAAAACTATCATACTTGAGACACGGGAAACAGGTTCGAATGATTCGCCATAAATCGACTGGAGAGCCAAGCATAAATTCCCGTTGGAAAATTCGCAGGTTTCGGAGGCGACCGGGTCTCTTCTCGGTC
This sequence comes from Lasioglossum vierecki, assembly GCA_028455595.1. Classification (NCBI taxonomy): domain Eukaryota; kingdom Metazoa; phylum Arthropoda; class Insecta; order Hymenoptera; family Halictidae; genus Lasioglossum; species Lasioglossum vierecki. The sequence continues at coordinate 4,861,218 of CM052337.1, read as the reverse complement.
AAAAGAATTTCTTGTGCGGCGAGCGAGAGGAGAAATCGTTCTGGGGGCTTAAGAGAAGCTTGCCCGCCCCTCCTAGGGAAGGCGTAAATCCACGTAATTCGATTTGGTGTCCCTTCGATTCCGGAGAACCGCGGCGGAGCTTTCGCAGATTCGTTCCTGAAGGAATAAGAATCGTAGAAGAGGAAATGAGAGAAAGAGAGAGAGAGAGAGAGGAGCTTACGAGCGGACTCACGGACGTGATAAACTTCCTACAGTGTGCGACTTGTTCGAGGGATGGGCACACAGCGAGACAAAGGGTCAGGCAAGATCGGAACTAGGGTGAGAAAAAAAATAAGGTCTAACTTCTCCCCCACTGGACAGATTGGCCGGCAAGAAGGGGAATGGCGTGAAAACGTCTCCATTTGCGGGACAAAGAGCTCGTCTTTTTCGAAGTCCATCTTCTATGTTTTATCCTCCGAGGCCCTTCACCCCTTGTATCCGACACCCTCGTTGGCTTGCTCCTTCTTCAGTCCTCTTACGGAGCTACTGAGCCAGTAATGGCGGCTCTGATCGGTTCCCCCGCGACGATTTCTCCTCGAAATCTCCGACGACTTCATCTTGTCGATGCGGAGATTATTTAATGGATTTGGTTGGAAGTCTCACGACTTTGGAGATGGTTAACAGTAGGGGATGTTTCAAGTTTGAGTCTGCTATGGATTTACGGAAAAAATACTGCGTTGCTTTTACAATCTCCATGAGTATAATGTTTATAAAGTTTTCATGTTTTGTAAATTATGCTTCTGGTGCATCGAAACTATATTTTAATGCTCCGACTTGTGCTTTACTTTTTCCTGTTACTGTAAAAGGGTTATCGATAGTATTATACTATGTGGCGATTAAAGAACCACTTGCATAAATTAACGATTTTACAATTGAAGTATTTAATTTTCTGTTTATGAAGTATTCTCGAAGACAGATTATATACAAATGCAAAATAAATATAAGAATCAGCCCCTTGCCATAATAATATCAAGTCATGCTCATGATGAAGAGTTTAAGTAAAATTTTTTAAGTGTGAATGTTATTTCATTCTTTCAAGTTAGAATGATGTTCTACGCTTTCGTTTGGTACAAGTGGTGTTAGGACAATTGGTTAAATAAACTAAATCATTGTTTGTCCGGTCACGATTAGGGGTGAAAATATATCTTGGACAATTCGATAATCGCGAGTCATAACCGTTCACCCCCGGTAATTGCGGCGGACTCGTTTTAAGTAAAATGCAAGGTTATGGAGGCTGCCGGTTCTTAATGATTGTAAATTGTCGCGCAAGAGGGTGGCTTCGTAAACGATTTAGCGATAAGAGGCACGGCGGAGCAAACGCAAACCGTAGTGAAAACAAAACGAGAGAAGACGGTAAAAATGTTTCATAGATACAAAGAGCCCGCGGGCTGGCCAGGGCGGTTCGTTCGGTGGAGATTGGCCCAAATGAAATTACCCCTCGAAACCACCGCACCGACAATCTCCAGCCGCGAATAAAAACCGCGTACTTCGCCCTTTTAATACACGCACTTCTAACCGGTGAAGATAAGCCTTTTCCCGGTCTATTTACGAACCCGTTCGCTGGTTGATGTAAGCGCCGCGGTGCTCCGATCAAGCATGGTTTACGATCGTTCGCGTTCTACTCAGCTGATTTTTCAGGAAAATTGTTTACCTACTTTCCTGCCACCGACACAATCTTGAGAACACTATGAACTTATCCGTAATTCTCTTCAACTCAATTTTAGTAATGTCTCAACTTTATTCAGGAACAAATTCTGCAGTATTCAAAATATACAGGATGTCTCAAAAATTCCTTCAACAACCGGAAATTGGAGGTTCTTGAGTTCACTAGAAGCAACATTTGGTCATTTGGGATTATCCCGTCGACCATTTTCGCCAAACAGGAAATTATCGCCAACCTAACCTAACACCTCATTTGGTTCCCCTCTATACGCGAGTTAGGTTAGGTTCCACGTATTATTTCACTTACATTCTTTTTGTTATTATTATTTAATACATTTAATGTGTTGAGAATGTTTATTTCGGAACTTGCATTCCATCATGATGGCGCTAAAGGATTTGCGCATTTTCGCGAGCGTTGAGAGGTCGACGGGATAATCCCAAAGTACCCAACATTTTCCTTAGCAAAAATGGCGCCCGCGGTTTTATTTAGACGCGTGTTGACATAGTCGCTAATTGACAGTTGGCGAGCCGGGATGACTGTGCCAACAACCGTCTAGGTCGCGCTCCGATTGGTCAGTGTTTTTCGTTAATAACTCCTAATCGGAACCGCGGGCGTCATTTTTGCTAAGGAACATGTTGCTTCAAATGAATTTAAGAACCTTCAATTTTCAATTGTTGAAGAAATTTTGATACACCGTGTATAATCTACAATTCATTACATGTAATTAATAAACTGCAAAGTTTATGCATTTAGGAAAGAAATAAATATTGTTCAACTCGGTAAAATTATGAATAAAATTAAAGATATTAACCAATTAATTCGCCGTACATAAAATACAATATACAATATACAATTAATTCAAAATTGATGATAAAAAACAGTTACAGTAAATTGTAAAACAGAAGTTGTAAAGGAAAAGGGCATAACGTCTCATATGACAATATATGAGAATGATTAAATAATCCCTCAATAATTCTTCATACAAATCACGAACATCCATTATCAACCACCATATGCAATCTGAAACTCTCGCCAAATGGCTCTTTTCGTCCTTGATTTGATTCCTAGTCGCAGGACTCGAAGAGATTAGCAACATACCAGTTATCCGAGCAACGATAGCTAAATCTTGGCAATTATGGTATCAAATTCGAGTCAGCGATTAAAGGCGGGACGCCGCGCCGGTAACTGGTAAAAGAGTGGAAGCAAAAAAGAGTTGACCGGATGGGGGATTTAAAGAACTCCCAGATTTTCTATCCCCAATAACACCGGGCCGCAATCCCTTTATTTGCCGCGTGCTTATCTGCGCCGGCAGCGAAATATTTTCTGTTCGCCGTGTAATTTCCATTCGCCAGGCACACGGACAGCCGTACACACGAGTCGCGGTTTTTCCGTGAACGGGCAGCAGGGCCAACCATAAGGAGAGTACAGCGAATTGCGTATCTTGGCAAAAAATTACCCCGAAGATAGAAAAGAGAGATGGCAGTTGCCGAGGGGGGTGGCTGGTGGAGAAGGGGTAGGTAAAATCGGAAGCCAGACAGCCTGCGGCTAGAATGGACCGTGGACCGTGTTAGCCAGGAGCCGCTGCCAAATGAAATTATCCCCCGAAAGCACCGACGATCTCGGGGGTTAATTCCGCGAAGGGGGTGGCGCCGGCGCTGTTTGTTACACCCCAACATCGGTATCACTGCTGCCCGCTGCCTTGGGCTGACCATAATTTAATACCGGCCGCTAATACATCCCTACCAGCGTTACTCAACCCTCCGGTAGATAAGAGTGTTCATCCCTCTGGTTACACTTGCACCTAGGGTGAAAGGGTGTAGCTGCACTGGCAGCTAAAATTTCGGGACGAAGATTTCCAGGCGGTTGCCGAGGGCGCGTTCTCTCTCGGTGATAAATGGGATCGAACCGAATCGTGACTCGTTTGATTGCCCGGTCGAAATTAACGGGTCAAAATTGTGAAATATTCACCGGCGGAATTAAATGAATGTTCAGCTTCGGATACCGTGTAAAGTTATTCGGTTGAAGACGTATGGAAGAGTATTTTCTATTACATGCGTCGTGTTCTTAAAGAATTAAATTCGAAGATAAATTTTATTGAATGTTCAAGTAATCTTCTCAGACCTACAGAATACGGGAATAAAAATATTCTACAAATTCTCAAGGTATAGCGAAATTAAGAAAATTAATAATAATATGTATTATTTAATACCTAATAATTAGCAAGATACAATTAAAAATATTTAGTTCCTTGACATGTGGACTGCTATTAGAATTTTATACGTACCGCACAAGTTTTACATATTTCAATCATAAAAATAATAACAAGTGCTATTAATAACAATTGTTTTGTGGCAATGAAGCTCTAACCTTACACTGTAATGTAGTTAATTTCAGCATCATTTACAAGTTATTTTATTAATACATTACATTAATACAGTTAGTTTTATTAATACATATATTTAAAATTATCAAACAAACATGAATAAATTAATATATTACTAATATACTTTAAATTCCCAAAACAAAGAGCAATTAAGAAACCGTAGAAATAGAAATTCGAAATGATTAAATTTGATTTTGTGTTAATGCTGAACAATCAGAGTTCCAGGAAACAATATCGTCCGACAACACTAGCCGAAACAGAATATATGTTTTGTCGCTCGGTTCTTCTTTAATTCGTGCCAGCGCGTCCATATATTTTTGCGCGACAGTCGGAGACGTCGGCGAGGATTTATCGTTTTAATTTCTGACGGCTCGGAAGAGGAAAGAAAAGAGGATATCTCGGAAGGACCCGAGGGATCCGCTTCCTTGGAGGACGAGCTGGAAGTGAGGCAGCGCGAGAGGGTACATTCATCACGAGTTATTAAACAAGCCAACAAAAGGCGGCGGCGACCTGAGTCGGTGTGGAAAAAATGCTGGAAGATAGAATCGGCTAATCAGTACATACTCCGCGGTGATAGATGACCGGGAGGATTAAGCCGGGAGACGTTAGTTCCTTCCTTGAGGATTTCGTCCGACAATCTTCAGAAGAAACGAGAAATACGGAACGAGCAGGCGATGAAACATGCCAGACGGTGGAAATATAATTCACGGAGAATTAGTGAAATATTATTTGATTTGCCCGCGCTAATGTTTTGTGATTGAGATGGCGTTCGTTTCCGTCCGGTCCTTGATAATCTCGCGAGTGGAATGTCAAGATGGATGACGGAACGACAAGAACTGCAAAATCCATATGATAAAGAATAATAAAACGCAAATACATGAAAATCTGAAATAGGTAAAGCAGATAAAGACCTTCATAATATTTCATTAATGAAATTAATAATGGTTTATTATTGGTTTATTTTTTTAATGTGGTCGCATTAACATCTAGGTCATTAGCGACCACGTGGTTTACAAACAAATATATATATTACATGTTACTGAAAGGATTACAATTAATATTAACAAAAAATTATAGTAATTCATAAATGCCGATAGATTTTACAAAAAGGAGGACGTTTCCAATGTTGTCCTCGCCCAGATTTGACTTGAGGTCACTTTCAATGGAAAATCTGGATCGTTGAGAAGAGAATTTGGGACACTCAAGTAGAATATGTTGGATCATGTTTACTACAGTTTATAAAAACTTAACAGTTTTTAATATAATTAAAGATAACTAATTGCAGACTTTTAAATCAATTTTTATTTCTAGATGTCCAATATTTCTGAAATGTAAGTGACTCGCATATTGGGGAAGCTGCATATAAATAGAAGGTGAACCGGAGATCGGTTACCCTAGTCCTAAAAGAGGTAGAAAGTTGGTCGGAAGAAAAGGAAAACAATTTCCGAGGAATTAACTAGCGCCGCCATCGTGTTTCGGATGCTACGGAGCATAGTTTCGTCGCGTTCATCCTCCGACACGGTGAACTACCCCGGCAAGAAGACATTAATCAGGAAACTTACGTCCGGCTCGCATTCCACTGTCTCGTCGCGCGTTGTATCGCATAAATACGACGGGGGCTGATGGTTAACACGATTCCCCGCGACACGTTGAAGAGGGAGGATTCGTGTTCGCGAAACTTTCCGTCAGGGGTAGGAACGTGCCACGCTGACAGACCATCATCCAGCCAGCAACGATTCTCTCCAGCCCCCTGGCACCCCACCCCGGAACACACCGGTGTCGGCTTGGCCGCCCCTCGAGCCCACCCCTTTCTATATTCGTTCCTACAGAGCCCGGGGTCTGCTACCCTCTCGTACCTGTAACATCAATTAAAATTCCCGTGGTCGATGAGCCGCTGTTTCGTGCGATCGTCCGCCGTTTTTAATTGGATTAGAGCGAGACGGCTACACACAGGCTAGGCAGCATTCGGGGACCGGGGGTGGGTCGCGGACGTCGAGGGTGCCAGGTTACAGAAAAAGAAGGGGTTGGGCTCTCGGATATATGTATGTATATTCGGACGAGGAACGGAGAGGGACCGCGCGGGGGAGGATGCCGAGCAGGTAAATGACAGAGACAATCTACTCGCACCCCCTTCGATTCCCCTTCGTGCTCTGCGATTCGCGTGCGGGGGCGGAGAGGGAAGGGAGGACACACATACACACCGGTATATCGATTCAGGTGGGTTAGTTAGAAAGGAAAAGCCTGGTGAAATTAGAGAACCAAGTTGTCATTTTTTCTGTTCTCGGGGAGGGGTCAGGGTGGGGACCACCGCGACTGGCGAGAATCGGAATTGAAAGTTTCGCGTGACTGGGAGACTCGAGACTTCGAGGAAACGCGAATGCTCGTGGACGATTTCGATTCTGTGTCGTGGTTCCACGATTAAGCAGCGAAATGGTAAACATAGCCATCAATATAATTATTTATGTCGAGCATGGGACGTGTTTTGGTTTGATCTCCAAAAAATTCTCACTATCGAGAATTTTAGAAATTCTACCTGGCCACTTATAACTAAATCTTTATGCGGATCTTTATGCGAAATAAAATTTGTCTGGATCGGTTGCAAGAAATAGAAACTGACTTGAATGTTATTTCTTCCCTCTACGATTTTAATTAAATAGAAATCATATATTGACATCTTCAATTTTTACAATGTTTCAACAATTTTCGATTTCGCCTATTCAATTTTGGTATAAATGCATAAAGATCCGCACTCTACTCTTATAACAAATGTGTTTGGAATTAGATATGTTTATTACTTAGAAGGTTGTTGAATAGTAGTTGTTAATTGAAGTGTTACAAGTTCGATCATGAATTATGTCAAAACTGATCCGACGGCGTCAATATGTTAATGCAGAATCAAAAGTTTGACTTGGAAGTTTCGTGTCGAAGGAAATATACGATCTTTATTGTGTAGCAATCGAAAATTAGGATCCTTAAGAATTGACCGCAATAGTTAAGATCTAGGTATCATTGGTATAACGACCACATTGTAGAAACTTGTGCAATTTCTCCGGATCGATTTATAAAATCTAGAAACAACCAGATCAGTTTCTTCGATTAAACATTTCGAGGGATTGCGAGATAGAAACATTGTTCCATTCTCATCGAGGCGAAATATTTGTCGAATTTCGAGGATGCGCAGTAGAAATGCATAAAGTCCGCAATGCTAGTCATCATCAGCGGTACTTCAATTTATTTCAGCCCCGATAAATAACTCAATTGTCTTCCGGCATTTTCTCCGAAAGAAACGTGGCCATCTACGGGCGCCGTAAATCACATTTATCGGACGTGGAACGGTAGAAATAGGCTAAATCCATTAATTAAGGAGGAAGTTTAGAAGCGTTGCATGCGTTTGAATTGGAAAACGCGACGGGGCGAACATGGACGTGTTTGCCGTTTGCTGGCCGGAGGAACGAGAGATCTCTTTTTGCTTGGACGCGAGAACAATATTTTCAGGAACGATCAACCATATCCGTGGGATTTTTCGGCGTGAACTTTCGACTGGACTGTCCGCATAAATCACTCGGACAGCCCGCAAACCGCCAGGGGCGGCATTCGTACATCGTATCTGCATTCACAACACGCGGCATTAATTATGTATTCAATAAATTTTAAACGCATCGAAATGAATTCAAATTGCAGATTAATATTAAACGGTGTTGGCTAATTGGTTGGGCAATTATGCGGCGTTAATTAAACATTAGAGGCGAAGTCTCCGAGACTTAAGGACCGCTTCGCCATCTGGTGAAAGCTGGGTGCCATTCGCTGTCGGAAGCTCCTTACAGCCAGTGCCATCTGAAGGCGAATCATGTTGGATGTTGGTAAGTCTACAAACCATGCAAATTTTAAATTTCATCCTGCCACTGACGAGGTATAGGAACATATGCTTAAGATCAGTACAGACATTGCATTTTACGGACATTTTTTGTTTGGTTTATTTATTTTTACTTCGTTATTTACATTATTTGCCCATTTCGGTGTTGCGCGCTCAATATTACCGATAAAAAATATATAAAATGGAATAAGTCAATATCTAGATGATCGTTTAATAGAATAAATTACGACTACAAATTCTATACTGAAAATTAAAAAGCAAAATGAAAGTAGTATAGAAACCGCTCGAAAGCTTTCGATGGGAGCTTCGATGGCTTGTGTATTATTATAACGCTGTAACGCTATAAAATCTAGTGTCCTTAGCACACAGCTTTTGTGTTGCAACATCATGAAGTTCACTAACTGTCCGTTCCATTTCGGTAGAGACCGCTAACATACCGGAGAATTTCCTGCTGAGTCGGTAATTCAGTACCATAAACAGAAAAATACACTGCAAATCATCACGGAAACAATATTGATTATCATGAATTATTATATTCTGCACCGAACATATTCAAGTTAAGTAGATATGTTAGCCGATGTTTTCGTGTTGGTTTTTAATGTATAAAATAATAAAAGCAATACTAATATCAATGGTAAAAAATTCCTAGAAATATTGTACATATGAAATTATTGAATTATAATTTCTGGAACATCCGACTTCAAAGTTTATACGAGATACCTCAATTTATAATTTCAAAATATTTCATAAACGAGAACTATTATCTTACACTTTGTTATACGTAAATGTTCCAAGGAGAGATCTGTGAGAACAAATGTTGAAGAACGGAGTAAGAGTTACATAAAACTTTACTGTAAATAATTAGAATGGCAAAATGATTACTATAAACATTGAACAGCTAGAATCAATAAATTTATCATAGTATTACGTTGAGTAAATTAATGTGAATGTTCATGGTGTAAAAGTTATATTGTACCTCGAGTTCTATTGTCTACTTTTACTAAAAAAAATAGATGGTCAGATGGTCAAAGGAGTGCTGGTTAAAGGAATTATTATAAATATTGAACAGTCAGAAATAATAAATTTATCAATAATTATTAACTCGGTGATCGCATCGCTCGATGGTAGATGGAGTGGGGAGAGAGGATTCAGCGAGACCGCTCAGTCACAGTGTTCCGATTGTGTCAACAATTTTTCGCGGATGTGCGGCAATTTCGGGTAAATCGGGTAGCTTGAGCACCCTGCAGACTCTTAAAAAAAAATTACTATATACATATGAAACGGCAAGGGCTTAGGCTACCCTTAAAAGTTAACGATTAAGTCACTCATACATAAGAACACTCGTCCCGCCTATAATACCGGTACATTCTTGCTAATATAACTATCTCAGGGCGTCAGGGCCCTGGCCGCTCTGCTGCTTATTGTAGCAGCCTATCGTTCTTTTGTTGGCACAATCAGAACACTGTTCAGTCAGTTGGACCGGCGGAGACGTCTGGGGCGGATGGGTTACGGTACGAGGGGTGCCAGGAGGTCTTGGAAGGCCAGGAGTGAACCAGAGGTGGACCAAAGGTGGACCAAAGGTGGACCAGAGAAGGGCCAGAGGTAGACCAGGAGTTCCCTGGTGAGTTTTAGTTCAAATATTCTTGAATGCTTGCCTTGTTCACTCTTGGTTCACCTTCAACTGTTCATTGAACTACCACTGGCAATGATTATCTCCAATATTCTAATTGGAATTTCCATAAAAGAAGAAACTGTCACTCTTTACTGTTGCAAACATTTATATTTCTGAATTAAAAAAAATTAAAGCCAGATTCGGAATCAGCGCGAAAAACTCTATAAGAATCGCATAGTGGGAATCGAAAAATCATAAAAAAAGTTTGAATTTGTTGGATAGTGTAATTACTCGACATACCTGCGTAATTTAGTTATAGTCGTCGTTATAAGAATGGGAGCCAGAAGGAATATTGCATTCGTTCTGACTCCCTTTCCGGGTCTCTTGTGGAGCAACCTCCTCATGGTGAGACCTGGGCAATCGGCATTATCTTCTATTTGTAACTTCTAGTATCTCATTGTAGGAGTATTTATCGGGTTCTTGGCCCTTGCACTCGTTTCTTTTATTCAGTTTCATTCTTCTCTCACCCACTCTCATTCTCTCTCTCTCTCTCTCTCTCTCTCTCTCGCTATCAGTCTCACATCCATTCGGAAAAGTCAGTCACTCACACACACCCTGTGTTTTGCGCCCCTAGCCACTCGACGCTTGTCATTAGAAACCAATCACTCTTCATTCAAACCTCGGCCCAATTGGCCCAAACAGACTTCCTTTCATACAAGACTTAAACACGCTGGCACCACGGTGTCGCGTCCTCAGTCACTCTAAACATTCACACCCTTACATTATGAATACAGCAAAATATCGAGCTAATAGCTTTACATTTACAATTTTCGTTAATATTGCGTACTGGAGATTCAATAAATATCCACGATTATTTCATACCTGTTCTCTTCCATATCATTTCGCAATATCACGATCCCTCAGAACAGAATATATTATTCAGTCTTGTCCATTTCATTTTTATATCAACGCGAATAATGTTGCTTCGAGCCTCGAGCTACTATCATTCTATCACTTTCCCCAATGTCTATGTAACCATCGTGTGTTAATTGTGTCCTTTCTCTTTCTAAAACTTCAATACGCAGTTAAGTTGCTGTCGTCTCTGATGCAAAGTTTCTTGAGGACCACGCTGATGCAAACAAAAATTAGCTGCCTCTGCCTTGGGAGCAGCCACCTACGTTCCTACTCGCATGGACATTTTTACCTGCGTCATCGCAATCCTGTTAGACACCTTGGTTGCGTCGCGTCACGATACACAATTCATATTGTAATCATTTGATGAAATATAAAAAATATTAATTACAATAATTATTGTATTCTTTCTTTCATACCCTGTACACGAATATGCGATAGTAGACTTAGATTAACATCTTCAATTTTTCGGGCGTCTGGCCAGTCGTTGAGTTGTACTACTGAAAATCCGGATACCTCCTTCGGCATCATGTTCTCCTAATACATAGTCCAAAAATTGAGAAGATTCTTCGAAAATCTCGAAAATTGAACTTTGTATTAGGAGAACATGATGTGCGAGGAGGTATCTGGATTTTCAGTAGTACAAGCCAACGTCAGGCCAGCCGCTCGAAAATTTCGAAAATTGAGTGGAATGACAAATTTTCAGCCGTCTGACTTGTCGTTGACTTGTACTACTGGTTTTCGAAAATTTTCGGGCGTCTGACTTATCGCTGACTTGTACTACTTTTAGAAAATTTCGAGAATTTTTCGAAAATTTTCGAAAAGTAGTACAAGTCAGCGATAAGTCAGACGCCCGAAAATTTTAGAAAATCAGTAGTACAAGTCAACGTCAGGCCAGCCGCTCGAAAATTTCGAAAATTCAGTAGTACAACTAAACGACAAGTCAGACGGCCGAAAATTTTCCGAAAATCTCGAAAATTGAACTTTGTATTAGGAGAACATGAAGTCGAAGGAGGTATCCGGATTTTCAGTAGTGCAAGTCAACGTCAGGCCAGCCGCTCGAAAATTTCGAAAATTCAGTAGTACAACTAAACGACAAGTCAGACGGCCGAAAATTTTCCGAAAATCTCGAAAATTGAACTTTGTATTAGGAGAACATGAAGTCGAAGGAGGTATCCGGATTTTCAGTAGTGCAAGTCAACGTCAGGCCAGCCGCTCGAAAATTTCGAAAATTCAGTAGTGCAACTAAACGACAAGTCAGACGGTCGAAAATTGGCGAAAATGTTTTATTTTTACTTGGAGAATTTTATTTTATAAATTTTCGCAAAATATTCGGTATTTCCGCATATGTTATTTACTGGATGATCTAGATGGTTCCATAATTTTATGCAGGGATGGAAATAAGAGTTTTGGTTAAAATATTCTTTATTTACTTCCATAACATATTATTTTAAATGTATACATATAGTGTGGAAAGTTACGTAAAAATTATACTTAATTTATTGCTTAACAAAATACAACATATTCCACGATACGTTGTCGTGATTGAAGCCGCGTGGTTCTACCGCACAGCTGTGGACCGTCATAGAGTGGGTACGAGACTAGTTGTGATCTGATGACGCTGTAGATCCCAGACGTAGACTAACAATGTTATGTTTGGATAGATGGATGAATTCCTTTCCCCTATGCTCTGTAGCAGAAGGAACAAATTCGTTTACATTTATTCAATTAACCATCAAACAACAAATCCAAGTTAATAGATCAAAAAATTAATCATTCAAGTTGAATGTAAAATGAAAATTAATTTAAAGTAAAATTAAATAAACTTTATTTCAAGAGGAAATTATCACGAGAGAGCGACTACACGATACGAGGAAAAATTGAAATCGTTGAAAAATGAATAATTTACTTAAATACAGAATTAATTAAAAAAAAATAGTGGATGCTTGTTATATTGATCCCCATCAAGAGGATGAAACAAGAAAACAACGTACCACACAACTTTCGTACACATTCTGTGTCTCGATTACACGCGACGTAATAACAAAGTAATGCAACTCACGTGTGTTCACTTCCGTTGTCATTATACTAATGACACCGAGGCCGAACCCATGGGTCCTACGTTCCGAGAATTGTCCCACAAACGTACCAATACCAGGATGACAATAGGCGGCTTCTGTTTGTGACGATAAAAAATGAGAGAAACCGTGATGCCCAGTTTTTAAAAAATATTTAGAGTATGAGTACCTTTTTTAGAGTTATAAAAGAAGAGAAACACTGAAATAGGTATAACCTTATGAGCCTTATAAGAAATTAACAGCCAAGTATCTTTATTGGCTGATAGTTTTAATACCATAAAAATAGTCCAACTCTGAAGCACAGTCTCCTGATAATAATGATACGATTAATCGATTACCATTCGTAAGGAATTACTAAAGCAATTCGATAGCTTGTACCGTCATTGTCTGTGTCAATCCAAAACACAAAATAAGTAACAATAAAGAATGTAGGAAACAATATTATTTATGTACACAGACCTATCAGTATGATTAAAATGCAACGGCACGATTCGTACATTTTTATTTGAGGGTTCGGAGAAAGTGAACAGCGCGTTTAGAAAAGAAACATTTTATTACATTCACCTACGATCTTTATACGTTTATATACGCAAGTTGCAAAGTTACATACACAACAACGTACGATCCAGTTCGACAGCGCAAGAGACATCGCGCGTCGTCAGGATCGGGTGCATCGAGACCGCAAAATATTCTCCACCCTCGCGGTAAGAAAGTACATGATGCAAATGAGGAAGAGAGAATGAAAGTCGCGACGATTTCGTGGTGGTTAAGTTAAAAACGCTTTCGTTCCTGATATGTCCAAGATTGGCGAACGTTAAAGACTTTGCCATAGGTTGATCGTGATCATAGGAAACGATTCGTGATCGATCGCACGGACCCACTCAGTCCGATCGCGACGATAGAATGGTGACGTTTAAAAATGAATTTGTACTATAATTCCGTTCGCTTCTGGCTTATTGTGCTTCCGTCGATGTTACGTTACTATGGTAAAATCTTTGGCACGATTCGTCAAACGGCTGATCGAATTCTCGCTCGTAACTCACAGCATTCCTTCTTTTTCCGAAAATGGTCAGACGAGTTTACGCCCCGTTGAGTATTCGTGATTATACCGACCACCGAGTATATTACAGCATATCGACTACATTAGTATTCCACTTTGACTTATAGATCCGTTCGATTGGTTATGCAGTTGAGACGCGATTACGTTGATTAATTCAGGATAAATTCAACAGCGAGTTGCGAGTTTCTGTGTCAGTTGATCTACTCCCTGTGGGTTTCGACGTTACACCGTGTTGACCAACGATCTCATTAGCGATCAAACGAAGATCAGTAGATCAACTGAGGCGACACTCTCCGAGTCCTGTCGCGTTTTCTGTGTCAACATTCAAAGAAAGACCGAACTAGCTCTTACACAGGCAGGGGGATCACGGTTTTACACGTAGGTAGTATAAATTCTTTGGTAAAATCGACCCTATGCTTTAACCCATTCAAGATACGTTGCTATATAACTTAACGCTACGGCTAGTTTATGCACTACCACAAATTCCTCTGTCCTTAATTTATCGATTAACATGCCGACTTTTACAGTCTAGATGTGGATCCTCACGAAACATTTGAAAATCCGTTTTGCGTCGACTCTTACACATAGAGCTTATGTTCAACGTTGATAGCAATGATCTATTTACAAGTTCCTTTGAAAAATCATGGAATAAGATTGTCTTCTGATGAACCTGCACCGCATTCACCTTAGAAGCTACAGTTCCCTGCACAGTTGCGTTCAAATTGCAGGTAGCTGTTTGACCTGTAGTAGATACGAGTTACCGTTTAGTCTCTGCTTGTTCGATAGTCGATATAGTAAAGCTCTGTGTACTAAACCGGTAAAACAGGTTTCTATACGAATTGTTGCACAGGCATAAATTCCTCCGACGGATCAGACGCGACACCACTGGTTCCTCTTGCTAAAAGTTACAGCGGCGTTTCTTCCTCTTCCAGTTACCTTGGAGTCGGAGGAGGTGGTGGTGGTCATACGGCGCTGCCCGTGTAAAATCCTGACTTCCCTGCTAGACCAGCTCCGCGTTTCCTCTTCTCGCATTCCATTGTGCTAAAAGTATTTTGAGCGATTTGCGACTTCCGCTTCGGGTTCTGCAGCGTCATGCTTCTCTGACTCGAGTTCGAGCTCGAGCTCGTCCCCGGCTCCGATACCCTCAGGATGCCGGAGTGTATCGTCCCGAAGTTTTGGTAGATGTACTGTGACTGGATCGCTGAGACGGATGTGTTTTGATTCTTCAAGGTGATAGGCACTGTCTGGCCTGCCAAACTGTTGTAGCCGGAGAGAGGAGTGTCCAGCAACGACTCGTTCCTGTCACCGTACCCGCCGAGTCTCGAGTCGAGGAGACCTTCCTTTTCGGCAAAAGCACTTAACCTCGAGTCCACCACGTTCTGCTCTGTAGTTCTAGGTGCGAACTCGGTGTATCGTGGCTCCTGGCCAACGGTATGTTCCTTGCTCTCCGTGAACGCGATCATGTTCTGCCGGGAGTCCGAGAGGATTCTCGAGTCTATCAACCCTTCCTTGTCAACGAAGCCACTTAACCGCGAGTCGATCACACTGGCTTCGGACTTGCCACTGAATGTGTACCCTGGGTCCGCGTTCTTTGTGTCCGGATACGCGGGTAACACGTGCGATAAGTCAGCTTTGTCGACGTAGCTGATGGCTTGAGGGTTCGAGGCACAGATATCGGGCGCGGATTTGCACAACAAGGATGTGCCTTCCTCGGCTACCCTCTGAGGCGCTGAAACATGATTTATTGTTAATCGTCTGGCGGTGATTCAACTGACCGTGCAAATACAGGTGTAGAATGTATTAGTTACTTTTTGTGGGTTGTCCGAAACCTCTAGTCTGCGGTGGGCCCGGCGACTTCTGATGCGCCCTCACCAGGTACTCTGAACTCAAGCCTCTTTGCTCTCTTAGCTTCCTTTCCGCCCCTGGCACCATGACTCTCACCTGGATAAAGATATAATAGACAGTAACCTCAATTCTTGCAATTAGATATTATATTTTTAAAAGAGAGTGCCATCTAGATTTACGTCGCTATTTCGATAGGAAATATCACATTGAATTCGTATTATTGAACAGAGAGTCGAGATTTCTTAACAAATTATAATTAAAATATCTCCTAAACTAATGATTTTTTTACACAAATAGATTAATACTTTTTTGCAAAGAATATGAAGGAGCATCAACTGATACAATAAAAGATATAGATGGCAAAATGTGGCGCCCCACCCTGTAGAAGGACAGTTGTGAATCTATCTCTTCGAACACAATAGCAATACAGTGTGTCAAAAAGAATGTCTCTAAAATCGTCGAAGGTACAAACGACTATATCACGCCATAAAAGTGATTCTACATGCAGAAACAAGATTGTATGAGTGAGTATTCGGAAATTCAACCGGGTATCGCTACCATTTCTTCGACAGTCGAAAAGCGAGCCATGTATCCAGACATCGTTAAAACGGCCGCGACTTCTGCCAGGATCAATGCCAATCCTGACAATTGTAGACACCATCCGTAGTGGTATTGCGGCAGGCCATTGTCATCCGTCTGCATGCTGGACGTGGAAGGCAGGCTATACTTTCCGGGCAATTCCAACGACGCGTCTGATAACGCCGACGCGAGTACTATCAGTCCTCCGCCTAACGAGAGCCCTGGAACACAAATGAAATTATTACTTGGCTTACTTCCTAATGTCTTCGATATTTATGGTTTTCGAACGGAATCGATTGGACCGTGACTTATGGTTGGAATTGGCCGAAGCGCCGTTCGCGATTAGAATTTGCCCGTTCAAGTTACTGAACTCGAAATGATTACTTATGGAGTTGGTAACTGATGAAGATCGCCGATAATTTAGTGGCCAGGGGATGTTCAGCTGCAAACTTTAATCAAAGCCGCTTGTTTGAGGAGCAGCCGGTTAATTCATTCGTTCCGGGTTCCTTTAATCTTGCCACCCGGGAAGACGTTTGTTGTGAATACCAACAGACGAACGAACCCAGCTGCTCGAGAAAAGATGTTATCGCTTTAGGGGCAGCATAAAGATTAAGATAAAAACTTCGGCCCGATTTAAGCTCCCCGTAAGCTGCTTGCATGAACGCCGGTCTCAGTTTTATTATGGTTGGACCGATAATATATCTGTAAGCCGCCTCATTGCGTTCCCATTAAATACAACAGCTTACAATGGTAATGCGAGACGAATGGCACCCATTAGAATTTATCGTTCCATAAAATTTGTCGCGTTTACTGGCGATTCGACTGCACTATCCCCACTGAATCATCAGCGATATTAGCGGCGAGTGCGTCGGGCCAATACTTCACAATATTTTCGAGAAAGCACATATACAGATGTTTTATTGGTAGACACGAACAGAATATTGGGTATTGCTAAAATATTGGTAGCAGCATATTGAACTTTCAGACTTGCTCCCGTCGAAAGGGATGTAGCAACGTCGTAAAATTTTTAGCTGAGTACAGAAACGTGTTTCGTGCTTCGGGGGAAAATCTCGTAATACGATGTTGCGAAAAAGGTCATAAATATCATTGCTTAGAATAGCTAACTTGGCGAAAAATAGTCGCTTAGAATTGCAGAAATTCTTTCGTGTTTCGATGGAACAGTTCCGAATTTTTCAACTCGTTTAAAATTAATTTCCTCGAAATCTGTAGGCTGCAACAATTTATAATGTTCCAACATTGACCGCCACGCACCCAGTGTTAAAATAGCAATTATTCTTACAATCCTCTTGCTTCTTGAAAATTTTAATTAAATCCGATGTTCTTAATGGACGCTAATGAAAATTAGTTTGCAAGTTCAATGAAAAAAATTAATGTAGAGTACTTCAATATTATCTTCATAAAAATATTAATGTTATAATTAAAGTATCATAAAGTAGATTTAGACATTAGTTGTCTGGAACATTCCATATACAATATGGAAAGTTAACGATAGTGATAGTTAATTTGTATTTCACCTCTCAAAAATATGAAAAAAATCGCAACACTGATAGGATGATATAATATTCTGTGTAATTTCTATACCTATCAGTTACTCATTAAAATAGAGTCAGAATGACCCATAGCTCTGCTCTCGGGTTTACATCCTCTAACACAAGGCTACCCAAGAGTCCTTGCGTTGACGCACCCCTCAGATTCCTTTCACAACCCTTTATGTCTTCTACACCCGCTCTAGAGACCATCAACGATAAGCAAACTGCGGACCTTATGCATTCATAGCAAGTTCTCCAGACTGAAATCCGGTAGAATAGAAATTAAATAGAATTGAACGGACATTAAACGAGCCCCTTCATCCAGCAATACTCTTGCATAGTGAAGATCCCTGAACTTCAACACTAATTAATTACGTCACAGCGTCCAGATTCTCACAACAAACAGCGACGTGGAAAAGCACCTGGAAAATAAAGTTTAGACAGCGGGAATAACTCTCGGTGAAAAAAAGAAACTGGACGCGTCATGTCCACATGCAAATGCAACATTATCAATTTTTTTTAGTCGTAGCTGCAGCCCCCACCATTCCGTTCTTTTTCTCGTGGAATCAAAATGCAACGGCCGTTCCTTCGCGAGCTCCCCGGTCGCGCATGAAAGCTCTCTCCCCCCGACTGTGACGAAAATGAGCTTCCTTCCACCCCTGTCCCGGCCTGCGAACACATTAAAAAGGCTGGGCACGGGGGGCGGCCTGTATTCCTGCTACGTTTACTCTTTATCTACGATATGTTCTTCCCAGGCGTAAAGGGCGCGACATAAAAATTTGCATACGCGTAAAACGGACGACCCCGGTGGCTTCCATGCTTCGCGCCGTGTCTTCTCTATAGTCGATTCGATTCCAGTCGCGTGAGCTACCACAGACGGTACATTGTTATGACGGGGGTAAGCCACCCCGGTTATTGCATTCTTAACGGTGGATATTCGGCTCGGGTTACTATGAGTCCGCGACTATTGCTGAAACGCACCAGACTAACGCTCCTACCCCTTCTTGTTCGACGACCCGATATTTTCGAGCCATTTTTCAGCAGTTCTACAGCTCCTTTGTTTCCCATTAGGCTATTACTCACGCAATCTGCCACCAATACACCTATACAAGGACTTCCCATCGACGTTTTCACTGTCTACTATTTTCTAGGAAGTATGTGTACGTAATAATCCTTACCACATTACCGACCGGCAATTATTGTACAATTTTGAAAAATCCATGGAACATGGCTAAACACTTTTTAATGGAATCTTGAATAGCAACAACAATTTTCATTGCGAACTATCAAGTCGCCCTTGATAATCTTATCTAATAGTTGCTTTTAAAATTGCAATGTAAAAGAAAATTTTGTATGCTTTCTTTTGATACAGCACAATTATTAATAGGCTTCCGGTAGGTAAAGTGTTTATAATAAATGCACCATATGCGTTAAAATACTAAAGAACAATTTTTAGACTCTACTGTCAGTGAAGTACAATTTTATATGTTCTATTTTCTGGTATGTACGTACTACTAAATAATAAATGTACCAAATAAATGCCTTACAATTACGAAATAATAATTTTAGACTCCAATGAGTGAAGTAGCTACAATTTTATACAATTCTATATTTTCTATTTTCTAGAATGTACGTAATACTTAATAATATAAATGCACCAAATGCGTTAAATCTACGAAATAATAATTTCCAGACTCTCCAGTCAGTGAAGTTTATACTTTCTAGCATTTACGTAATACTTAATAATAAATCTACCATATGCATTAAAATTGCGAAATAATAATTTTAGACCCCAATGAGTGAAGTTAGCAACTATTTTCTAGAATGTACGTGATATTTAATAATAAATATATCGTATGCGTCAAAATTTCGAAATAATAATTTTTATAATACCCCGTAAATGGAGAAGATGTATTGGGGTAATTTATTACACCGAAAGACCTCGATGAAATGATGGATGGCCGAGTCACAAGAGTAACCGGGGATTTTTCTCAATTTTTCGGGAAGGCCGAGTATCGGTTCACAGCCGCGGAATAGATTATAGGATTCGCCCGCGACGATCGATTAATTTCAATAATTGATTGCTACTTCGGCTTGTCAAATTACACCGTTGCATAAAAAGCATGCATATTTCATTTGGCGCGTGTCCCTTGAACGGCGCAAATGCGTCTGGCGAATTTAAATTTCAATTAACGCCGCCGTACGTTTCACAATTGGACATACGTCGCAACTGGTACAAAGTTTATGCTTCGTTTCGATTCCCGACACGTAGTCTCGACCTCGGGATGTTACACCACACACGTACGTAATTATTAAAAACGATCTGAAACATGGAATTGAAATCCTCGTCCAATTATGTCATTTATTCAACAGCTTTCTGCTTTTCCTGTTTCCTTGTACTAGAAAGGATATTCATAAAAAACTACTTTAAATTGATAGTTCGAATGACGTTAAGGAATATCTTTTTAATACATTTTATTTATCTTTATAATAATAAAGTTAACTGCGTTTAAAAAAATCCTGTAAAATGAACCGTTAAATAAATATGTTTCCTTATATTAGAAAGGGTATTCTGAAAAAACTACTTTAAATTGATAGTTCGAATGACGTTAAGGAATATCTTTTTAATAAATTTGATTTATGTTTATAATAATAAAGGTAACTGCGTTTAAAAAAATCCTGTAAAATGAACCGTTAAATAAATATGTTTCCTTATATTAGATAGGGTGTTCTGAAAAAAACTACTTTAAATTGATAGTTCGAATGACGTTAAGCAATATCTTTTTAATAAATTTGATTTATGTTTATAATAATAAAGTTAACTGCGTTTAAAAAAATTCTGTAAAATGAACCGTTAAATAAATATGAGCAAATCCGTGGTTTGAATCGGTCGGGGGAGGCAAGCAATGCGATAACGCATTGTTTGCCGCGGCGCAGCGAGGCAACGTGTATTGTTTGCCTCACCTGTGCCCAAAAAATATTCTCGCCTAGCTCAGGCTATTTTTCTGGGAAAAACCACGTCGTCCCCGTCCCCGCCCCCTGGCAAGCTTCGTTCCCTTCAGGAAGGGACGCTACGTAAGGGGAGTGTAGTTTTCCTATGTAGATTGTATGTCGAAAAAAACGTGAAAAGGTCGTGAAATATCGGTATATTTGGCAATAGCGAAATCAGCCGAAATTCACTCGCGACGGAACATTCTCACCGCTGAGCGAAGAGCTAACGCGTACCTCGCGCCTGCCTCGGCCGAGGCTTGATGGGAGGGGACAGCGTCACGGAAAGGGAAGAGGGAATCTGGCATTTTACTTAAACTTTTCAACCATAAAAGATATCGGGATGAAATTTCCACTAGAATTCATTAAAAAATTATTCCTATCTATAGATGGTTATCAGTATACTGCACGTGCAATAACAAATCCTAGTTGATTATTAACGTAATTAAATTTCGAATAAGAAAATTAAGTATACCGATAACTATCGTAATAATTACATTTTTTGTAATACTTTTTAATTAATTTCGTTAAATTTTCTTGTCTAAAAATAAAATCTCTATCTCTATTTGGAACCGCCTTAGCGATTTGAAATTTAATTACGTTAATAATCAACTAGGATTTGTTATTGCACGTGGACAAAGTCGCGGGTACAACTAGTCAGAAATATAAGTAGAAGAAATAAATAACATAAAAACAATATTTCGAATTATTGACGTAACTTTAGAAAAAATGAGAATTTCAGGACCACGATGTTAAATGGATCAGCAAATAAACAAATGACATTAAAAGCGAAGGGAAACAATATCAGGTATAATAAAAATATTGTAAATGAATATAAAGCATTCTCTGATACAATAAAAAATTTCAATTCGCTGTCAGATAAAAATTAAATGAACTGACAGGTATTGTTATTATCAAGTGAGAAGTGTGTAATATTGAAATTTACCGTGTTTATTTGTTAAAATTTTTTATATGAATACTCCATTTGCTTGTCGTTTCTGATTTTATTGTATCAAAGCTCAGTTTAAAAATTAAGTTAAACCTGTAGTTTATAAAAACCACTATGCCCATACTAGGTTCAGTCTTAAAGGTTGTTTTCGCCGGTGTGCCTAAAGAAGTTATCAATTGATTACACAACAGTCGTTCGACATCTAAAAGTGATAAATAAAACAAGTTATATAACTTTAATAATTAATGAATTGGTTATCGATTGTAATTTATCTTCAGGATATTACAAATTTTTATTCGCGGCGCAAGGGTTCGATCATTTACAACAACAATTAGCCATATTTGTGAGATACTAAACGCTAGATTCGGATTCGAATTTTCAGAATTTTCGGAAATGGGAGGTTCCTTGGGTCATTTGAAGCGACATTTTCCTTTACAAAAATGACGCCAGCGGCTTTGTTTAGGAGTTATTAACAAAAAAACACGGACCAATCACAGCGCGGCTACAGCGGATTGATTCTGGCTCGGCCAATGGTGCCGCCACGCTAAGCGGGGACCTGTCGCCGAGTCGGACTCCGTTTGCTCTAGCCGCGCTCTGATTGGTATGTGTTTTTTGTTAATAACTCCTAAACAAAGCCGCTGGCGTCATTTTTGTAAAGGAAAATGTCGCTTCAAATCACCCAGGGAACCTCCCATTTCCGGGAACTACACGAATTTTGGGACACCCTGTATAATTTTAAATTCAACTATATAACTTTAAATTCAAGTACAAAAATCTCAATGATTTCTGTAGAAACGCTTACAACAAATGTCTATTCAGAGTCGATAGAAAAATTGCTATCTATATTTGCAAGTTCCATGGACAACGCGCGGTGTAACGTGTCACATGGCAGCCAACGTGTCAAGAGAGGTGTACAGTGCAGTGATCAGCGACGGCCGGATATCTACGGGGAAGGTATTGACTCAGGGAACCCTCTTGTCGCGAATGGAGGAGGCGTCGCCGCAAATATAATTAATTCTCGGTGTAATTCGAACGCGGCAGAAGTCGATACGTGACAGAACACGCGGTTCGGCGCATTCCGCCTCGCGTTTCGCCGTTCCTCGAACAGAAACCCGCCTCCGTATCGACGAATGGGATTCCTATACGGGGAAAGCTTTAATTAGCGCTTGGCTTGTCAGCCTCCGCGTTCTCTTATTCAGCGATTTCGTTTCCGAGCCTGCGAACCCGAACGCTGTTTATCAATTAGTCCTAGTTAGCGAGTGCGACCTAATTTCTCGCGTCTTCAGAAACAATCCGCCGACGGAATAATCATGGGAACCATGCGTTAAGAGGACTGCTTAATACGCTAAAAATAATATGATTCGCGTGATTTTCTTCTGTAACCTCTTGACTGCCCTATGTACGTATGAACACGCTTTTATTGGACTATCAATATGTACTGAAGGCTTACGATTGTACTATTTGTTCTTACGGAATTATTACAATTTATCAACAATATGAAATGTAGTGTTTAGATACTTTTTGGTTCCGCTTATACAGGATGTCCCACTTGAAAGTTCGCGCGCAATTAATTTCTGGGCTATACAGGGTGGGACAACAACTATGATCCTATGGAGATCAACACTTTTATATTCAAAATTTGATACTTAATCGATCTATGGTATAAAAGATAGGACATTCCATTTAAAAAATAGAGGTGACCTTCAAATGTCCGAAGTACCTCCACCTGCAAAAAAACTATTATCGACACTGGATAGATCCCTTCGAAACTATAAGTTTCACAGAAATATTAGCTGAAATAAAATTGCATACTCCGAAGGGGTTCATCCGGTGGCGATAAGAGTTTTTTGGAAGGTGGAGGTACTTCGGACATTTGAAGGTCACCTCCATTTTTTTAAATAGAAGATACATGACAGAAGACATCATGGTGGTCGCAAACCTTGTCTAA
This sequence comes from Lasioglossum vierecki, assembly GCA_028455595.1. Taxonomy (NCBI): domain Eukaryota; kingdom Metazoa; phylum Arthropoda; class Insecta; order Hymenoptera; family Halictidae; genus Lasioglossum; species Lasioglossum vierecki. Next base: position 4,837,738 of record CM052337.1, on the reverse strand, counting down.
ATGGATGTGCTACCGAAATTTCAAGGCGAATTTTGAACGGCATGAAATGACTTTCTATGACCCTCAATGACCTTGTAAGACGAACCTGTTATAAGTCAGTCAATTCAATCAAACAGAGGTCGATTCTATTACTTTATAAATCTCAAAGGAGCGTCCACGCAGTATGTTTGTTCTATTGTTCAAAAGTATGTACAGAAAGTATTTTTAAGTTTCCATCAGTATTGTTCCGATTATTCCTGACCAGAGTACAAAAGAGTTAACACTTTTGTTACACTGAAACAACCGAGTGCTACACATTTAGAAATGTTTAAATGTTTTTTTTATTTTAGCACAATTTAATTGTGAATTATTTTAGCTAGCCACTATTGAATGGAGCAAAAAAGATCGTGTTTTAAAGTTCGCAAGGCGGGCGGCTTTCTCAAAAGAAGGTAAAGATGAGTGGAGAAGACGTTGATGCATCGCAAGAGGAGCGTGGAATTTTTGGTGAAGAGAAAAACCGGGTCACAGGTCGGCAATGATAATTAACGTGAAGGCTCAACAAAGTTTCGATTGATACTTCTTCCACGAGGACGTTCGATCGGTTTTTTTTCACGATTGCTGTTGACATGGTGGCAGCGAAATAAATCGAGACTCGTAAACTCGACTGACGAATGAAAGTTGGTGAACAGCGGTCGTCAAAGCGACGACGAGTTTGGAATTTTCGATCAAGAGTCGTCTTCAATTTCCACCGTCGACTCGATTGTGCCCTGTTTTGTCCCCGAATGTCTACTCAACGTATTGCTCAATTAATTAGCAGTAATTGTAATTTAGTTACGGTACGTGCTGTTCGGGGACTCGAGGTTTATATTCTGAAGGAATGAACGTGGTCTCGTTCGTTTCGGAGGCAATATCGAATGCCAATTTCATACTTAACGTGGTAACCAGTTGGTAAACGGTTGGTGAGCTTTACGTTTCAATGAAATTACGGTTACTACCATGTGAACCTATAAATTGTTTCGATATGCTGCTTTAGTGCATTGTATATTACAGGCATTTTTGTAGCAGTAACTAGACGGCAATTTTAATGCATTCATTAGGTAAGGTTTAATACCGAATTATAAAAGTATTACAAAGATTTGATTAATATCATCACTAGACATTGGATTTCATGTATTTATTACAAAAACCAGAATGTGTAAATTAAAGTAGTACACACATTAGAAGAATTTATCAATATTGTTTTACTATTTTCAATCTACTAAACATATTAAGAAATAATTTCTGTTTCATTCCAATTTGTTGCAATTCAGGTAATAAATTTTTATTTTGCATACAGCTCTGCTTCCAATATCATCGAATACTCTTGAATCTATTGCAACTCTTAAATAAAATATTTTTATTTAACTTCTGCTTCGATACAATCGATCTAGAAGACAATTTTTCTGCATGAAGATTTGCAGATTTTGATTTTGCTTGTTTAGATCTTGCAGGTTAAGATGTGTTACAATTTTTGAATCGTGAAAGTATGAAAAACACAATTTTCTCTGCAAGAAAACAGTAATTTATTAAATGAAGTGCAAATTTTATTCTGTTTATTTGTACTCTCAACGCGTCTTCTAATTTTTTTTGCATGTTCTACAATATACTACAATTTATGGATAGACCGTATGATGATCAACTTCAACAATTGATTAAATCAGTCTCCGATTTTTCGACGATTTCTTTTTTTAATCAACGATTGACGATTAACTTCATCAATCGATTAAATCAGTCGCCAATTTTTCGACGATCTCTTTTTTTAATCGTACACACTAATTCATCAATCATCAATAAAATTTTAATCGATTAATGTCCAACTCTGGTGCGAGGGCATTCGCGGATCGACGCGTCCGCGATCTTACCGGGCTCGAGCCTTACGTTAACTTCCAGACTGGAAATTCGTCCGCGCATCAATCGCAAGTGTCTCTCAAACGGCACGACGTAACATTGTTATTTCAGTGTATTAAACCGGTCAAAAGAAAGAAAATTAGTTAACGTGATGACATGATCGTGTTTCAATTTTGTTCGAATCAATATCGTGCTCCTTACTGTGGTTTCGTATCCCATCATACTCCGATAACAAAGTGCTATTGAAATATCAAATTTACAAGGTGAAAAGCAGACTATTTGCGACGACTATATATTCTGGAACCTGATCACGTTTTGCAGAGAAGCCGTACGAACCTGATAGTCAAGAAATGACAATAGAACAACGAACGACGTCAAATTGACGATTCACTCTCCACTTTTGGAGAAGTACTCTCACTAAATGAGAGGCAAAGTCGGTTATCAAACTCTCATAATCAATAAAAAACCATAAATAAAAATAATTATTCGAAAAAGATAATTCGATACATTGCTCGTTCCATTAAACACAAAATTAACGGAAAAGTTAAGTATTATATAAACTAACACTGATGAATATTCCAATCATATATACTTGACCTATTTTATTTAACTCGATAATGTTCCAATACAAAATGTAATAATGTATAATATAAATACTTCCTGAACTTTGACAATGTAAATTTATAATTGTCGTATTTTAATGAAATAATTGATTAGAAAGTGAATCTTCAATGTTTAGATTGTTCAAGTTTTTCAGGATCTCCTATAAAACATGTCTATTTGAAAGAACAATTAGACTTCTCTAGACATTATGAAAAATAGTCCAGAAATATTTGAATCTTTCAGAGAGAATTTGTATAGCCATGAATAGTGGACTTCAAAAGATTCAAAAAAAGAAAAGACTAGAAAGTGAATCAACAAAATGTAATGTAAGCCAAAGTAGTGATAAAAAAAGGGGTTGTACACTGTTCTGTCTAAACGCGTATTTGCCAAGCATGCTTGGGCAATATTTATGATAACGTGGTTTGTGTATTTTGCAATAAATTTACATTTTAAGGATTATCTCTAAATCTTGAATGCTACACTGTTATAACGGTGGTAGACTATGGAAGGTTGGGCACAGTAGTAGAGGACTGCACGAGTCAGCCATAAGAATTCCGAAGGCCAGCACTTGGTCGGGTCTGGGTTAGATACGAGCTCCTGGTATAAACCCTCCTCTCTTCCATAAGTTCATAGATAAGGAACGTTAAATATACAGAGTCGGTCTCGGAAATAATAACACGACTAACGCTCTTTTTGCAATGATTACAGAAAAACAATAATGCATTCCACAGACAACCACCGTTTTATTAAAATTAAATTATGAGGTGAAATCCACATCTAACAAATTAAAAATACAACTATGCTTTTGATATTTAAGTGATTTTGAAATTATTTGTGAAATGAAATATTAATATACTAATTTTGTCAGAATTATGTTGAATAGCAAATTGATAATAAATAAGAAAGGTTGTGAATATATTTTTCATGTGGAACTAAGTTAACAGTAAATATACTAGAAATTGTTTACAAAGATTATACACTTACTGCCACAGAAAATACTTTCATAAAGTCTTTTTTAAACAGTTATAATTACGTTGAAATCTATTATATTAATTGTGTTGAACAAGTTTTAGTGCCATTATAACGAATAAATATACGTACAACTTCAATATTTAAATAATTTAGAATTTATTTTAGTGGAAAGTTAAAAGAATTCTTGGACCGATTTCTTTAATATTCTTATTAGTATGTTGATATATTTTAAACATTACGATTTTGTTTGTCCATATTAATTGTGTATTAAGTGTCTTCATTACAATATACTACTTCTCTACGCTTGTGTTTTATTAAACACAATACTTGTCGATAATTATTTCATTGTGCATTCGAAACCAATTCGAAGTTTATCAGAAAATGTAATTCCATTAATTTTTATTTGAAAGCAACCCATGACGTCGATTTCCGTCGAGCGGAATTTAATATAGCTTCATAACGTGTGTTTGCTGGATTAGTATTGAAAAGTTTTTCTGTCTAGACGCGGAAAATGATTTTATTATTACCAGCCCCGGAAACTTGTCGGAGTCGCGCGGAAGTTTCCCGAGCAACGTACGAACATTTTTCTTCGAACTTTTCTCTTCCGCTTCTTGACTTGCATAGAACTTTCGATAAAGCATTACAACATTACAAACTCATTACAGCGGCTCGCAAATATCTCTCGCCGTTCCTTCAATTCAGCAAGATTTACCTGTACGTAATCTAATGTAACGCGAGATCATACAATTCAATATCGTTCAGAATTTGTAACGCTCTTAACAATAAACACTTGGACAATTTTAATAATCAATAATAACATGCTCTTCGATTACGAACGTTACCATAAATTTCTGGTAGAACTGATTAATTTGCTAGCAGAAAAAGAAAAATAAATTGTATTGCGAGTTGAAAGAAACGCCGTTTATGTTTAATAAAGCCTGTTCAAAACTTCGTCACAAGTCCAATTATTAGTAAGTGTAATTTAAACCTTTACCGTATTTTAACGAGTCAGACTCGTGACGAAGATCTTAAAAAAGTCTAACAAATATTAATGTTATGCTTTTCTGTCCAGATAGAATAAAATTTGATTAGCTTTTAAACAATATTTAAGCATCAATTAAAAATATATAAATATTCTGTCCTACGAAATTATTAGGGATAAAGACGTTTTAATCACTGTAACTATCAAGAAAATGTTACTACAAAGGATTAAAAGAGTAATCAAAATAGAAGAATTTATTTTCAGTCTATTTAATATGTTAGAAAAGAAAATAATTTTCTATTTTACTCCAGTTTGTTGCAATTCAGGTAGATAACTTTTAGTTTGCATAAAGATCCGTTGTCTAATTACAAGACAACGTAATAACGATGAATGTTTGTACAATTTTACTAACAGAAAATATTACAGTATTTTATCCATGAATGTCCCAGATCTATCCCCACTACTGCGGGACATACCCCTTGAGGGGACACGAAACTCGAGAAATCACATAATCCGAATTTCTAACTGCTTTATTTGTTATTACTTTTTATGGGATTTCGATGGTCCTATTTGTGGCATTTTTCTAATAAAAATCATACCAAATATGATATAATTCCCATAATATTTACTTGTGTAATGGGCAATTAAAGTTTCGGGTGCGAGAAAGAATATCGTGTGGGAAAGAAAAAGTTTCTCGCACCCGAAACTTTAATTATCTATTACACAAGTAAATATCATCGGAATTATATCATATTTGGTATGATTTTTATTAGAAAAATGCCACAAATATCGTCATCGAAGTCCCATAAAAAAATAATGAAAAATAAAGAAATTGGAAAATTGGAATTACTATGTTTACATTTCTCGGCGACCGAGGCCTCTCGAACTTGGTAAAGAATATTGTCCCTGGTGCATAAATGTCTCTCAGCAGACCCGTGCTAGGGACTTATTTGAATAAAATACTATATGTTTTTGGTTATGAACGGTTGCACAAATTTTTGGTGTAACGATTTAGGAAAATAACTGAGTGAGACTTTATTCTCCATTTTTGCAGCGAGCTATTATTTTGAAGTGGCATAATGTGTTATCAAACTACGTCGTTGTAACAAGTCTTAACTCGTAGTTTGCGTATAAAGTCGACTAAACTTTGCGGGATTTAGGTTGTTACAGCGGTACATTTGCCGCGGTCGTTTTTAGTCGCAAGTTACCGGCATGTTACGTTCGTTTAATTCATTTTGTGTCACGCCAGCCCCATAGGGTCTCAATTTTCGAGCTCTACAGCCAACAAAGTTTATCCCCCTAGCGGTCACGCAACTGACAATAGACGTTCACTGACAATTTTATCGTACCGACACACTGCAGCTGCTCCGATGTATTTCTCCGTGACAATTTAATTCCAAAGATAACTTCGACGCTGTTAAAACTCGTAGATAGCGTATCACGCTGCAAAAGAATTTTATGAATGTAATTCTCTTGGGAATTTATTATCCGGCAGTAAACTACGTTTCTGTACTGCAAAATTATTCTTGGCAGCGTCAGGTCTGCCATTCATGCATGAGATACGCTTTCAGCAGTTGTTTAACATATTTTTTTTCATGATTAAGTCACAGTAATAGAAGTGCTACACTCAAAATGTTAATACCTTTTGTATAATTAGTAGACTGCAGATCTTTATGCAAAATAAAAAATGTTTGCATTGAGGCCAAATAAAAACTTCTTTCTTCTTTTAACTATATTATTAAACTGAAATTATTATGCTGATGTCCTTAAATCTTCTTAGTTCGTCCACTGCTTTAAATTTTGCACGTGCTCATTCTTTTTTGTCATAAATGCATAAAATCCGCAGTCTAATAATTAGTATTCTGAATGGAGTTGAAACTGGTAATTATTGCAAAAATGTGGAGTTTACTATCCAGCTGGAATAAACGCGATATGAATGGATTTATCAATCATACGGTAATGAAAATTGTGCGTACTGCGATGCCGGAAATTGAAAACAATTAACCCCCATGTTTCATATCTACAATATTTTTCACCATTATTTCTCGACTCGTTTGGACAATTTAATATTATTCATTGAAAACGTGAGCTTATTGATACGTTCGTTCATATGCGTTCACACATTAAATTATTATTAGCTGTATCAAACTTGTTTCTCGTATAAAAAATTGTATCGAAATACTGTTACGAGGAGTACTAATAATTTTATAAGTGTTTTGTTAAAGACTTGCTTATTTTACAATTGTATTAATAGTTTTCTTTTGGAATAAAGATTATGTTATCCCAGCTGTGTATGTTTTATTTATGCCATTCTTTTACACACTGGTAGATATGTCTCCACGTTCTCAAATAATTTTTCCATAGTTATATAATTATTAATAGACCGCGGATCTTCATGCAAAATAAATATGTTATTTTATTAACTTTATTTTCTTCTTAATATGTTTAATAAGTTGAAAACTAAAAAATTTTTAGGATAATAAGTTGAAAACTAAAAAACTTTTAGGTTTAATAAGTTGAAAACTAAAAAACTTTTAGGTTTAATAAGTTGAAAACTAAAAACCTTAGGTTTAATAAGTTGAAAACTAAAAAACTCAAAAGGACATTAAACAAAATGTTTTAAATTACACATTCTTGTCGTGTAAATGCATACAATCAGCAGCTTAATTATTAACATTTAAATTATCGCGTTTTATAAAAGCAATTACGAATGGTCGCAGTTTGATAAGAATAAACAACGGGAAAGCTGCTGACCTGACATTCTTTTTTCACAGAAACTGTCGTACTCTAAAAAGTAATTCTGTTATATCAGGGGAGATATAAGCAGGATGTTGTTTTCAATATAGGTACCGTCCTTTCAACGTGAAGTACATCGCGTACATACACAGCTTGCAGTCCCGAGCATACATATAAGCGTCCGCGGACCGAAGAAAGTTCCCTGCATCAGAGTTGACAAACTTGATTCTCCCCTTCCGAACAAGCAAAGAGGAACTGAGTCCCTTGAAGTGATAAAACAGCGTATAGCTTGTCAAACTGGCGCAATCTTGACTAATCGAACTGTTCATAGTAGTTTCGACGTGGGACAAATGATGAATGAACTTCAACGAAACTTGTCACGTACGGAAAGACACGATTTCGCCTCGCTTACTTTACAATCACCTGAATATCTCACCGTATGTTAAAACTGTAAGACCAAAATGCTATTTATATTGTGTACACAAACTACATATTCTTTGATCTCCTGTGACTGTGGTAAGTAAATTAAACACTAACGTGGACCAAATTGATAAGATAACGATAAACAATATTAACATTTTTAATTTTAATTATTCATTGTAAGAAAGCTTTTACCAACACATTCGTGATAATTCTCTGATTAAAATGACTCCGAACACGACACAATTTCGATCCTATTAATCAACGGAAGATGAATAGTTAACTAGTTACAATGTTAGATTGTCCATGAATTGTGTCATGTTTGGGCTCATTTTAATCAGAAAAATGGCACGAATATGTTGATAGAAGTTTTTTAAGAAAATAAATAAAACATTGAGAATTTGTGGCATAGACGAATTCACGCATTTTCATGTATATTCTTAAAATATCTTTAAAAGGTCAACAAAAACGATGACTTACAGAAATAATGTATTGCTAAGGCTATAAGACTAACCTCTGGCTGTTTGAAAATGGTTTCCGCAGTTGCACCATCTTTGGCGATTATTGAAACTAATCCCCTATTTCGAACGGTGTTCGGTAGCTTTCATATTTTGGAAATGAAGGACCCGGAGTCGCTTCGGTTATCGATTTTACACATTTGGATGGCATCACGTGATTCTCTTCAATATTTCGGGCTACCACACACGTACACACGCACGCAAACACACTGTCGAGTACCCTAGCACGGTTCCAACGCATAAATTTCGGGCATGCCTGCCATGGTTTATGCCGACAGGATTAAATAACTTGACCCAGTCGCAACATATCACGGTTGCCGGAGCAATGCTCACCTGGCCCACTCTGTCGTTCTCACTTCCTCTTTTTCTATTCTCCTACATTCTACCCTTCTTTTTCTTCGCACCCTTTTCTTCGGGGCGATGGTCCCCACTATCTTAACGCGAGCGCGACTACCTTCACAGCTTTTGTCTCGTTTTTCTCTTTCGCCGTTTGTTTAGCGAGCCCCTTTGTAGCTTTGTTTGCCATGGGCCGGCTCATTTTCGTGACAGGTGCGTGATAAGAGGACGCTTATACTAAAACATTCTCTATCCTACAAGAGTGATCATCGGAATAATGAATGTTTCTCTCTCGTGCACTTTTGATACTTCACGTTGACATTGTTGTCAACTGTATCACTGTGTGTCAACAAATTATTACAGGCACATGTATAAATTTAGTTTACGTTGACTAATCGATTCTTAAATGGTAGCCTAGTTACGTTGAATTATTATTTTCATAGTGTCCTTTAATTATTTTAAACCTACCACCACCGGTAAAAATAACTGGTTTCAGATTTTTTATTTTACAATTAATGAAATAATAAAAGTGATTTCATAAAAAATGATTGTAAAATATCTTTAGTAAACTATTGCTATATAAAATCGATACGCAATAAATACTTACTGTGCCTTTAATAATTTTAGAATTAGCTATAAGTGATAAGATGGCACAAAGACTTCTTCATCTTACAGATGTCTGTTGTTGGACATTCCGACATCCTAAAGCCTTTCAAATGTCTTCCGAACGATTCCCGAACGTCTAGTGTTACAAAACCGTACGTCCTTAACACATCTTCAAGAATTGTTAAACTTCAAGGACAAGGTTAAACTGTACAAGACGGTATCTTACGTTACTGAATAAAAATTAACAGATAAATAGGGTGTTCTATCTTTCTGTACCCGACTGTAGATTCTAAATTTATTTCCATTGAAAAACCCACGAAAGCAGATATTTTCTTAGCCGAAATATTCTTTCAACCCCCCTTGCCGTATCATTTCCTTTACAGTCACAGTGAATAAAACGTTTTTATCCCGAAAAATGTCGTAGAAGGGAGAAGCAAATTTATATTTTTTGTGTGACTATTTTTGTTTTAAATTTATTTAATTTACAAAGTAATTTCCTTTAGTGTTATAGTTTATTTTATAATAGTTCTGTATTATATTAAGTATTTGTTTTTTTAATATTAAGTATTAAGTATTTAATATTAATATAAAATTCATATTATGTAAAGTATTTAATAATAATATTAAGTATTTGGTTTTTAATATTATTACTTTTTATATGTACTAAATAGTACTAACTAATATACAGTTACTAACAATATATAATTACTAATATAAATACAATTATATATAAATAAAAATATTTAAGTATATACCAAAGTATACTTAATACTCCTAGTACTAAGTAATGGAATTGTTTAGAATTTTCATTATGAGAGTGACCCGTTAAAATACGGCAAGGGGTTCAAAACAAAGGGTAACTGTTTAATCTTGCGTAGTACATAGCAATCGAGACTCGTGGACAGAAAGCTGGTTTTCGCATGCGGCCGGCAGCAATCCGCGAATAGGATCCGCGCGCACGGTAGTAATGTCACGGTCAGGCGAAGGAACGCCGCATTCCTGGAACAAGCGACAAGCTCCAAGGTACACGTGGTTGTTGTCGTTGTCGTCCCGGTAGAAATTGGATCGGTCACTCGATATCACGGCCGGTATTCTCGAAATTCGAGCCGGCGCGCGCGACCCACGCAACTCCACCCCCATACCGGGACGCCGTATTAATATTAAATTCCGCTTGCCCCTGCTGCAGCCGCCACCGGTCTCTCGCTAGATAGGGCTCTCTCCGGCACCAGACCGAATGATATGGCCGGGGGTTGAATGCCTGTAGCTGGTCCGCAGACAAGAATTATATGAGCGAATGCCTCGGGCCGCGTCCGGTTCCGAATAGATCGTACCGCCTCTACGCCACGCTGGCCGCTAGTTTTCATGAATTGCTGCACGCGGAAATGAATGCGGTTCCGCCAGGCCGAGGTGTTAATTCGTTAATCGCGGACGGTTTACCCTGGTTCGGGGATTTCGGCCTCGAACTTTGTTCCACTGACAACGAACGTTAGATAAACCGGAAATCCAACAAATTTTCAATCTGCACACACGATCAGACGCGAGACAAAAGTGGCATTATAACAATTCAAAAGTGATTATATTAGGTTGGCAAGAACGTAATTTAGGTATTTTTAGATGAAATATAACCAAACTTCCTTATCCATAAAATATTTTCTTATTCATTCTTTTTGGCAAAAGATCATGGAACAAGAGGGAATATATCTGATTCCTTAAAATCTATTATTATTATTATTATTTATTTAATGCTTTAAAACAGATATGGTTTATATAGCATGTTCGGTACATGAATCCATTGGCGTATTACCGTATTACATGATGGCTTAATGTGCCTCTTAACTTAACTTAATTTAACTTAACATTATTTTGTAATTCAGAAGGTTGAATCAATGAAATTAAATTTTTAGTGCACAACGCTTAATAAAGTCGAAAATAATTAACAGACCTTTAATTATCTGGACCACATAGGAAGAGTCTTATACCAGTCGGGAGACAGTACTTGTGACGAAATAGAGTTGAAAATAGTATGTCACGTTCATTTTCATATTTTGAGCATTGCCAAACGATGTGATCAAGGTCTTGAGATTCAGCTCCACATTCACAAGTGCTCTCTGTGTGTGTGTCTGTTATAAATTTTACTCTGGCTAACGAAGCGTTTAAATTGTAGTGGTTAGAACGACAACGATTGACAAGAGTGATAAAGTTTCTAGGTAGCCCATTCCATAAAGTCTATTGCGTGAATAACAAAATTGGGATCCATTTCATCTTGAACTAACGAAATTACTTTTTTACCAACCCAATTGTTACTATTTTTTGGAATTGATACAGAATTAAGCTGGGATATACATACGCGTAGTGAACAAAACGACTGTTCGACACTCTAGAATAATGTTTTTGGGTGCAAATGAGGGTTTCTTATTTTCTTAATCACTAATTTTGCATTTTATGCACATGAAAAAGTTTATATTTGTTATGGAGCGAATTAATTGAATGCCACAGGGAACCTGTTTTTCATGTTTTATGAAACTGCTTGATTGCAGTCAGAACTGATTTGAAAAATCAAAAATCTTGTAGAGTTTTGTGATATTATGAAAATAGCAATGTTGTTCTGCATAATGTATAGTATAAATCTTACATTAAGAAAACCATCATAAATTTTTGGAATACAAATTGGACTGACAGCACCCAAACCAAACTGCATGAAATAAAAACCAACGAATAAAAAACCCTAAAGGACTCCCAACTTTCTAGGAAAAAATAGGTCGCAGCTACACGCATCCAAACAGGACATACTAGATATACCCACAAATTCCTGATAAGAAAAGAAAATCCACCGGAGCGTACGACATGCGCCGTGACTGACAGCATCCAAATATTTCTTACTCGAATGTCTCAGATTCTCTTAACAACGTACCAGTTTTGCCATAAAAAATGACGTCAAGACAAATCTATTAAAAGACAAAATTAGAAACGTCCTGCTCTTTTTTAAATCCATCGATTTATATAAACTATTATAAATTCACCTTTGTATAAAACATTTTTGAGTATAAATTATATGGTCAATAATGACCTGTCAATGCGACCACATTAAAATAAACAATAAATAAATAAGTATAGAAACAATACTAAGTGCTCCTTAATAATTCTGATTACCCACTATAAAAATCATTAGGTTAGGCAAGCACTAAATGCACCAACTAATTTTTGTGTCCGACTAGTTTTGGTTACTTCCACTTATTTTAACGTTTCTAGCAGATTTGTCGTTTGTAGAAATGATGGGCTCTATTTAAATATTGTGAATAAATTAATAATGATACGACGCCACTATTGAGAGTTGCTACAAGGAAACAAACTAAACAATTTATTTGTTAAAACCAATGATCATATTTTACTCGATAAGAGTAAGAGCAAGTCATAGTATTAACCTCTCAAAATTACGCGTACCCGAAAACTCTCCGGGCTTCACTCTTACAAAAAAAAGAAAAAAAAACGGAGCCTGTTGTCGAAAAGAGAACATTACATCCTCGACTCGGCTTTTCACATAGAATTACCCTCTTTCAGTTTAACCTTTTATGCACTGTACGTACTCTGAAGTACCACTTTCATCAAAATGCTACTCTGAATTAACTGCTGCGTCTATTTACTCTCGAAAAATTTTAGGAAATATTTATGTCTAAGATATGTTATAATCAAAATCAAAATAATCTACAAAAATCGACGTAACACCGTTCTGTTATTTTTATTAGATTAAAATCGGTTATGCTACGTATTAAGAAAATTAATACAAAAATATTCTGTGACAAATTCGTTCAAAACGAACGAATAACACATCTACCTGGCATCCAATAATATTACTAATATAAATCTAATACATTCCTAATGTAGATAAAAACATTATCCCAATTTAACCTTTCGCTGCCTAGTGTATCATATCTGATACAATTAACAAATCTGGTACACAGTGAACTCAGAATATATTTTCTTATTATTCTAAATTATATTTAGTTTTCTGAAAATGTTGTTATAATTTTGTAAAGTTCTTCCAATTTTTCCATCCCAATTAAAAAATAATAAATAATTCTCCAAACTACCGAGTGGACGAAAATTGTTCACAGCTTCCATTTTCTCTATCAAACAAAGAAAGAGTATTTTCTTGATATAAATATTACCAACGTGAATCCTAAAACTGTCACAACACCATCTCAAAACAACTTCAACAATTATCAGTATAAACAGGTGTAGATCTGACCACTATCATCTTGCTTTTTCTCTGGCTCGCATTGGATTTATTGATAATCCTGAGTGTAGCTGCAGAGAGGGTAACGAGGAAAGGCTCAAATTAATGAATAAACTCAGCAAAATAAATTTCCAGCTTCCAATGGATGTCTCAATATTAATAGCTAAACCAAATATTGAAGCTTGTCACTACATGTTATCATTTTTTAAGAGCTGTGGTGTTAAAGTATAAGTTTTGTCTATTCTGTTCCAACTAATCATATGTCTGTATTAAAATATCTGTGTATCTCTAATAACCACATTCTATTTTGTAATTATTATATTCTGTTTCGTATATGACGTATTTCTTTTTTTTGTAATTATGTTGAAATAAATCTCATATGAGATTTTCTAATAAAAGAAAAAAAATTCTCAAACCATCGATTAAGAAACTCGACAGTTCCCAAACGGATTCCGCAGAAACGGTTATGCAACGAAGTGGCGTCTCGCACTTTGTGCAAGAAACAAAAAGAAAAAGAGATGTTACACGCGCCGAATATAATAACGTCTCGATATCTCTGTGGTACGCGTTTCGCAGGATCCGGGGGAATTTCTCGGAGCATTTCGAAGCAGTTTCGCGTTCGCGAGTCGCGTCGCGAGATATCCGATGCGAGTATCTCTTATTAGATCGCGTTACTCCGCGAATAAGAAGGTTCGATGTGACGTCCAGATTGCGGGAACCGTTGTAGCAAAACGTTCGCTCGTTGCGGGGCTGGGAAAAGGGGGAAATGGGATTGGGAGGTGGAGGTGGTGGGGGTGGGGGGGAGACGTTATCTGGGACACCTTTAAAATGGCCCCGTTACCATTGCCACTATCGTCGGCCTCGGCGTCGCCAGCCGAATACAAATTATACGGGCGAGCGCAACAACGCGGCCGCGCTTGTCCGAGCATCATACAAATCTAGCCGTCGATACTCCGCGATAACATCTCGAATTAATTCCTGCGAGCCAATGATAAATTGGTCCACGCTCGAGGTGCCGGATAAATCATTCCGGCTCCTGCGGAGCTATCACGGTTTTCCATCGATTTCTTTTCGGCGCGCGATCCGAACCCGAGGAGATGGGAAACTCGTCGGAATAAACGCCGGCGAACTACCGAACAGTGGGAAACGTTTTATCGGAGTCGTAAAATTCGTCAGGAATGATTGGAATCTTCGGGGTACCCGCTGTGTATCTAGTCTTGAAGAATGCAACGTATTTCTAGTTACGGTCCTCGCGCGTTCGGCTACTTCTTAAAAAAGAACTTTTTTCAAAGTGGATCACACGAGATGTACCAGTTTCAGGAGTTGAAAGAATTTCGAGAGACAGTTCGTAAAACAATTTGTTTGGATGAAATTCTGGATGAGAATATTCATCCCTTGCTCTACGAAAATTTTATGGAAACGCAAATATTAAATACACCCCGTGGCAGAATGTTTCCGATCGGAGGAGGCGTTGAAACGGATTTTAGAGAAAACATTCACAATTTAGAAGTATAAAATATTACTTTACGGAGTTAAAACTGATGGGAAATGAAAAGGGGCTTATTAACGAATGAAAAACAATAAAATAATATAAGCTTACATTTATTATGGCAAAGAAACGAACAAATAAACAAATTGTTACTGGGAAAAAAGTTTCCGATTGATACAACTGCTGGAAAAAAGTTTCCGATTCGATTTACACTGTCCAACACTAAATTTGTTAAACAATTGCAGTTGGATGATTCCTATAGAGTATTTTGCGCTGAATCCGAATCTGCCCTCAATTTTTCCCCTAGACGCACGGTTTTTTAAAAACTTTATTGTATTCTGCGAATTACGAATCTGGAATACGTGCCTAAGCAGTCTATTCATAAGATAATGAAATGTCCGATTTTTAACAGTAACTTTAGACCAACAGCAAACTGTCTCTTATTGATCAAAGAATCACACATTTCTTGATTGTTTTATGATAGAAATTGAATTTTTTGGTCACAGGCTGCATTCGCAAGATTATCATCTGTATTTTGTAGTTCTTTTTAACACAAACGAATACTGCGTTGATTATTAGACTGGAGCCACATAAACAGTTTATTCTTTAATAATTTTAACAAACAGAAAAATAGATTATCACTCTTACATTATTGTAACCTTCCTACCGTTGTAAATCGCACCCATTTGCATAATTTGTTTATTCGATTCTGGCGTAAAGAAATGTCTCAAAAATGCAAGGATAAAAACCAATACTATGTTATTTAACAGAAATATTATACTTTTTTAAAAACTTTATTGTATTCTGCGAATTACGAATCTGGAATACGTGCTTAAATAGTCTATTCATAAGATAATGCAAGTTCGACGTACACAAGAATAAATGTAAAATATCGTGAGAAATAACAAGTGACACTAATTGACCTACTTACAAGTAGAAGCAGTTATTTAAAAGCAACGTGGATGAACCGGATCGTTCTTTCGCGCGAGCAGAATGCGCAACCACCACGATTAACGCATGTCGTAGAACGAGCTGGGTGCAGCGTGGAACAATACTGCTTGAATTAATGAGGACCGGCGAGCGAAGGTTGTCAGTCACTGACGCGGAACTATGATCGTTGATCGGAAAGGGACGACTCTGATCGTCGGGCTTGTACAATGGAATTGCCGCGAACGTGACTCGTTTTGCTTGTCCTAACATAAACGTTATCAGTAGACCACAAATTTTTGTGTAAAATACGAATTGTTTGTATTAATTGCAAGATACGGGAGTTTCGTAAACATTCATTTCTCTTCTAATGATTTCATGGAGTTGGAGATAATAGAGCTGTATTTAAAATTTTTTTTAACTATTATTCCATTTTGCATTTGAATTATAATCTGCGGTCTTGTTATTGCGAAACTTAGGTCAGCTGTTTGGAGATTTTTTTTTATTAAGCATTTCAGATCTCTACTGAGATCTATTTCTGCTGAACAAGAGTAGATCACAATACATTTTCAAATTAAACTCGTAATTTACAGTCTTTTAGGAAATTAAAAATAAGAAAACACGCTTTAATATTGGGTCGGGCTATTATCATTTCTACGCATAAAGGTAACTGAAGTTTAATTTTACGCAGTTGTTGCGTTAGCTTCAATCGTTGCAAAGGCTACATTGCCAAACAATATGATCTGTCTGGAGAATTAAAATCAAATTGTTGTTCCTAAATCGTAACAGATAGTTATCCTGAATGAACATAACCACTTAGAAAAAATTAAATTGTATTCCGATGATTCTGAGAAACATTCTGCTTAGGTCATGCCTTTCTAGAATTTAAATAAACTTGAGATTGCATTAAAATATTATGAACTTTTCCTTTTTGCTACATTTTGTACGTTAAAATATGTGTTTCAAATGAGTAAACACTCGCAATCTGCCACTTCATTTCACTAGATTTTCCAGACTTTGCATTATCAGCCACTCTACACAAAAATTACATGAAACATAATATTCCATTATACTTTATCATGATTCATCGAAGTAGTGTGAAAAGTTGTTGTAGGTGGGGGTCTTTATCTTCGAATAATATAATACAGCAGTCGAACACAAACAGGTAATGTTTAAAATATCTTTTGATATTCTCAAGTTGACGCTAGAAAAGTCTGTTTTATTGTTTATAATAATTTTTATAATTCACGATTAGACTGCAAATCTTTATGCAAAATCGAAATTATCTTCATCAATTGCAAGGTTCTTGAGATAAACAAAAGTTGCTTACTTCCTTTAATATTGTTAACAGGACAAAAGTCATGTGTCGATACTCTTAGATTCTTAATTAATTTAATTATTTATTTAAACTCTTAGATTCTTTTAATGTTT
>CM052337.1:4799311-4820518 GCA_028455595.1 Lasioglossum vierecki | reverse complement strand
ATCGTACGTACCCGTCGTTGGTCTCTAAACGAACGTCAAGCAAAATAATCCAAGACATTTTCTTGAAAACGACATTCACATTCTATCGTTTGAAGTCGTTCGAATAACCAGGGGCTGTGCATGCGGCGCGGCGAGCCAAAGAAAAGGGAATAAGTAATTCTCTGTGCACCCGCGACGAAGCGGATAATCGTATTATCCGATCGCGAAGGCAGAACGCGCGGGCTTCGACTGAGCGAACGACGGCGGCAGTCCGGTTTGATAAACTCGGCCTGCCAATAAACGCGAAACAAGCGTTAAACGGGCCGCGCGTTTCGGAACGAAATGGACGAGACCCGCCATTGCCACGTTGGTGGGGTGTCTCGTTATTTCAGCCGTGCCTTCGCGGACTGGATAATGGTGTTTGAGCGATGTTGTTTCGGCCACTGCCAGCCAATTCGAGGACAACGAACGACCCGATTTCGGCACCCGCGTGGCCAGCCTTTTCGATCCGACTACCCTACCCTCTTTCCGTTTGTGTCCCGAAGGATAACCACAAACATGCGATACCTCTAATTAATGAATACCGATCTGTAAACTGCTGTGGTCTTCGACAGTGCTGCATAGCTCTGCACACTGCTTATAGACTGCCAATCTTTATGCAAAATAAAAATTAACTAAGTTAATTTTAATAGTGCGCTCACCGAGCCTTAAAAGTAACTGGTACGTGTTCCCTCATGAAAATGACAAGATTGATTTTATACTAACGGTAAGAGCGATACCATAGAGCCTCGAATTTTAAATAAATTTATTTAATGTGTAACGGTATGTAACGTTTCCTTTTTGTTAATAAATTTATGAGAGTTTCCTTTCAACTTCCATATCTAATTTGAGTTTGAGGCAGAGTTGTGCAGAATTATAATTGAATTATTCCAGAATTATAATTACAAAGTAATTGAATTACATTGTAATTCAGTTATATTGTAATTTATAATTCAAATTTTCATTCAATTAAATTACAATGTAATTCGTAATTGCAATGGAGTACGATTATACAATACATTGTATTGTAATTTATAATTCAGATCTTCATTCAATTAAATTACTATCTAATTCGTAATCGCAATGGAGTACAATTATAAAATATATTGTAATTGAATTATGAAAAATGAATTAATAGGCAAGAAGAGGTTGAAAAATCCATGTGAAGGTTTTAAACAGAAGGAATTTATTATTTATAAATTTACTAGCTGCTCGTGGCGTGCCTAAGGCACACCTTCAATTATATTTCATTTGAATTACATTGTATTTCAATTACACATCTGATTAAAATACTTAGTAATTGAATTACAATGTAATTCAATTATTTCAACTCTGGTTTGAGGGCCCTCAAATTTTTACCGCTTGGGGCCTCCACTTGACTTGAGCCGCCATTGCCTCCTATTATAATACATGCTCTACTAATGATATGTATGCATTCAATAAAATCATTTTTGTTATTTCAATAATTGTAGAATAATAAATCTCGAACTGGTCATTTTTGGTAGGATTAGTGTTAAGAACGTAAATGGAAATTTATTTTCTCTTTCAATTCTCTTAAAACGCCGAAAATATAATCAGAACCTCAAACTTTTTTCATTTCATTTTTCTCTTTCATTTTTTGCCACAATGGTGTAAACTCCGTTGTCAACGACGCGTATGATATTACTTTGTATAACCCTTTGTGTCCCGAGCCGTGCAACTTTTATTTCTCACCAACAGTTTTATACTAAATACTGTTAACTATTAAAACAATCGAAACGCACTGTATTTTATCGTTTCCGAGCACTGTTGGATAAAGTTTTAAATCGCTTGTTCAATTATAAATTCCCTTGGAAGCATGAAAGTTGAATAATTAATACAATATTAACATTATAAAATAAATTCGTACAAATATTTTCCTTCCTTTCAAGGCAGTTTTTAATTAGTATTTTCACAAACCATTCTACAAATAATATTTTTATAAAGTATTTTATACATAATACTTTTATAAAACATTTTATAATTCATTAATCATTTTGTTTCATAGAAACAGGAATCATAAATGTTGATAAAAAAGCATAATGAATGTTGAAAATAAAACATTAATTATGATAAGACTGATTTTATAAATGTATACTTTAAAAATAAAATACGTTGATCGCATCCAAATATTGTGTGTAACAAACGAGATAATTATCTCGAAGCTGAATTTCATAAAAAATCCAATACACATTTTGTAATGAATTCCTGTAATTTCTTTCCGCAAATTCATGTCTGCGTAATATAAATGTAGCTCTGCAATTACGTTATCATTCATTGCAAATTCTGCCGAATGAAATGCGTTCGTTTACATTGATTTATTAAGCGAATACAAGTCTCTGCAATTTTCCTCAAATGAAATATTCGTTATTCAGAATACCAAAGGCGCAGAAGTTTTTCGCACTAAGATGTGGCAAACCAACACAAATTCAATTAATACACGTATTAACACGTAAGTGTAACACAGAAACCGAGGGTCTCGCGTTCTAAAGTTTATTCCATTCGCAAGTTACGACTGCGTTATATCGAGAGTGCGTGGGGAGTAGTTGCCAGCTAGTTTCGTCTACAAATTCGGTTGCAACTTCGATATCTAATTTGCTAAAGTTAAACAGGACTGCAGTCTTCAATTTTTAATGCGACTTCGAATTCTTAAACAGCACTGGCTGCACTGGGACGGGAAAGAGGCGTTGCTATGCAATTATTTTATTCCCACACAGGGATATCAAATTACAAATGCTGCGGATTGTGTTCCTCGGTATTGATCGGTGATAATGAATACGTCAATGAAGCTACTTTTTAATAATTTTGAAATATCTTTTTGAAAGGAAGCACCCTTAATTATTTTTTAAAACTGTAATATTAGGTCGTTAACATATAAAATGTCCGATTTTTAACAGTAACTTTAGACCAACAGCAAACTGTCTCTTATTGATCAAAGAATCATTTCTTGATTGTTTTATGATAGAAATTGAAATTTTTGGTCACTCACAGGCTGCATTTGCATGATTATCATCTGTATTTTGTAGTTCTTTTTAACATCAACGAATACTGCGTTGGTTAGTAGACTGAAGCTACATAAAAAGTTTATTCTTTAATAATTTTAACAAACAGAAAAATAGATTATCGCACCCATTCATTATGAGTGTATAAAATTCGCAGTAAATTGATTAGTCACAACATTTTCATCAAATATCATATATATAATGTAATCGTCAATATATTGTTTTTCCACACGTATAGAAAGAGCATGCGACAATCGCACTGATTGACGTTGAAATCAAATCTGTTTAAAAGGAAATTTATATGGGTAAATTAAAATTGAAGATAGGATCGTAAGCTTTCCACCTCACACTGACGTACAATGAAATCGGACATTTCATACGCAAGAATCTAATACATTCGAATTTTATGAGTGACTATATTCGTTTCAATCGTGGATTAAATAAACTTTATCTTATAAAGAAAAAATCCTTCTACGTTAAAAAATAAATCTTCAAAAAATTTGGAAATAAATTGCAAAACTATGTTAACACTAGAACTACCGGACCAGTCAAAATGACTGGTGCAAACTTTTTTCGATTAGAAATATTAAACGTATAAATATGTTTCTTTGAGAAATTTTTTTAGTGAACTTCTCTCTTATAGTACATATTTAAGTATCGCCTGTACGAAATCTAAATAAATAAAATATTGTCATTATTAGAAGGCAATGTATGCCAACTGCGTTTAGTGCTCGGTAGTTCTAGTGTTAAATATTATTACAAGTCAATAATAAGCTGGTCAAATGCAATAAACATTGATAAGAAAACAAATAAGAAAACAGTTTAGTGTTTTAATATTAATTAGCAATTTTCTTGACAAAAATGTGAATAATCGATCATTCTACAATTAAAGCTCCAGACACGCATAATAACAATTATCTTAATCAGACAATTCACGAAACACTCCTAGACTATCATTATTCGTAAGAAAAGCGAATTGGCATTTTATGCTTGACTAAAGTGTCCCGGTGTTCGTTAAACATTTTTAATTGGATAACTCTTTGTAATGGAACCAGAGCACCGTGTATCATGTTACACGGGAACGGTATGGCGATATTCGCATAAGGGGAGGGTAACAAAAAACGAATGAAAAATGCACGTTGCCAGGAAGAAAGGGAACACGTGATGCTCGAAAAATGGGGGGAAAGGGAATGGGAATTTTTCGTTGCACCGTGCTCGCGCAGTGTACAGCTAATGAACGCAGTTGCCGTTCCGGAAAAGTAATTTTAATATGTCGTGTCGATAATTTTCATCGCCGTCGGGGCACAGTAAACCGTACTAATAGTTTCCAGTTGTCGACCGACCTGCCGTACACCCGGCTAATTAATTCCCGTCTATGCTGCGCGTTCAACACTGTCCGAGTTTATTGAAAAATCCCGCGATTCCGGGGGCCCTGCGTCGCTTCGATATTACCTACAGTTTTATTCTCATGCGATAATGAATCGAATGATGCGCCGTTATGTGGTGTCAATCGATTTCTCTTGTTTCCATCCATTATTGCAATTTATAACACTTCAAAATTCATATGAAATAACTTTATAGATCTAGAAGCTTGAACAATCACAGGAGGCAAAATTTTTAAAGGGTCTTGCATTTCGAAATGGTAAAAAAATGTTAAGCGCAACAAAACAGTATTTTTTAAAAATATACAGTAGATACCGTATAATATTTTGTGTTGTTTCAAATTATAAAAAAGTGCTGTTTTGTTACGATTAACCATTTGTTACCATTTTATAAATACTAGGGATGAATCTACATCTCTGAATCGGTGGAAATTTGTAAGAGAAAGTTGCCACAAAATTGTTTATAAGAAAGAAAATTGTTGATAAAGTTGGTTGTTATATCAACACCTTCCACTTATCCAGAAGAGAAAAAGTTTGAAAGAATACGATGTCGTATCGTCTCCCTGCCCATTCAGATCATTTTGATGTTGCAAAATATGAAAGAATACCTTATATCCATTTTTGCACATAACAATATTAATCCTGGATTATAAAATTCGAATGTCAAGTATAGATACTTACAAATTTTTCAGAATCTTCCGTTAATCCGTCGGATCACACAACATTGCCATTTTCGCAAGTAGGTCTTAATAAGCGTGAAGCACGAAACAACGCGTATTCCAAAATTGTGACAACGAACTGGAAAAAGTTACTCTTAACACGGTCAAAATAAAACTGTGATTGTCACCTCGGTTTTCCGTGAGTGGTTGAGGGTGGGGAAATGTAGCGTCTGGTAATTGGACGGAGGTGTGTCGGAAGGAATTTAGGTTCAGAAGTGGGAAAACTGTCAAAGACATTCCTTTTGTCGTTGGCTTTGGTTGTCAATAACGAGATTTATATTATATGTGTGGTGTTTTGTGCTTTATGATCCGAGTGGGACGAATGTCCTTGTTCCGTCGCGCAGGAACAGGATACATGGTTTCTTTCTCGAACAATATTTATGGTGCGGTCGTGACTAAAAATCTTCCCTGAAGATTAAGCCAACTAGGGTCGTCCGGCGACCATTCGAGACAATGCCAAATGTTTAATTCTTGTATATATTAAGTTTACAGCGTGTCATAAATCCGGTTTCGGAAAATGGTTCTAATTTGGCCGGTAAGTACGGTGTCGAGAGACGGGACGTTTCTTTCACGAATCGTCTCTCTCTCTATCTCAGAAAAAGGCCTCCTTCAGAGCCATGGGAAAGAGAACTAAGCATTCTTGAGGATGCTGATTGGTAACTGCAACCTTCAGCAGGAATCAATCAGTGCGTTTTCTTCTTCATCGCGAACGGACAAGATGTCGAATTCCGGCAGTTCTTTCCTAGATAATTAATTAATTAGTTATCGATCGTAATTTATCTGTAGGATATTATGAATTTTTGAGGGCGAAACACCTTCCTTTTTTTTCGTATTAAAACATTTTAATAGCTAACTTAGTTCTTGAACCGGAAGATTCAAATCCGAATCCAGCGTTTAGTATTCCTACAAAAATAGCTATTTGTTGTTGTAAATGATCGGTTCTTTCCTAGCTTTCGGACAAGCGATATCATTGAACCGCTAAACAGAAAGTTTACCAACAATTTTCTGCGTTCTAAACAATTTTGCGGCAAGTTTCTTTTACAAATGTCAACCGAGTCAGAGGTGTAGATTCACCCCTACGACGGATGACCATTACTTTTTATACACCCTTTACAGTATGTTCTACAATTGTTAATGAAATAAGTTCGAAAATATACAACAGTGAAATGATTCTAAAATTATCAGAAAATCGACGCGAGGAACAGAGTGAATTGAAACAGCAATTTCAATTTTGCATGACAGTTTCAAAGTAGAGTTGAGCCCCGCATAATGCATTGATTAAGCTTCAATAAAGCCTGCCGCGATATGAAAGCTTGTTACACTAGATTAATAGTTATCCTGCGAAAGTACGTTTCGAAAGTTAGCAGAACCATCGCATTTTATTTTATTATACTTTCTTTCGAGCACAGAGTTCACGGACGGCAGTGATATTTTTAAGAAGTAGAAACAATTTTGTAGGTTGCTCACTAACCACGTTAAGGTGAAACCATCCTGTCCACGGGATTGGCGGGATATAATCTCGTTGAAACAGTTCTTATCTAATAAATTCTTCTTTGAGACATTCGCCTGTTTCTCGGCTTATTTCCCCGAGCAACAAACAAGAAGAAAGTTCTAATTGAAGAAAACGACAAATAACGCTCGGCCGGAGGCACAAATAGAAGATTGTTTGCTCTAAAGGATCTGATTTAACAAATTAAGAAGATTTGATTTCATCTTTTTGTCATCGGGATTGGACAACGGAGGCGCGAGGAAACTTTATCGGACGTAATAAGGGACGGAAATAAAGAAACGAAGGGGCAACGAAGAAAAACGACTGCACATCTTCCTTCGCAGATATAAAAAAGAATAGACCGGTGAACGCCGGTGAGAGTCCACGGAGAAATGCGCTAATGAATTTTATGTGTGACCTGAAACACTAAACTTTCAACGCGGATTACCTTGGAGCTTCAAATAATTCATGAATCTTCAGATTAGCATGAAAATGTATTTCGCCGTCTGCTCATTATCTAAACTCACGTACACTTAAATTATGATTTGACCCAGCTAGGAAACAATTAACACGAAAAGAAATTCGAGTTTGATTTGAGATCTATACAGCTGTACACTAATTAAACACAGGACTCAATTTCTACAATACAATTATAAATTAATGCAGAGAACGATTATTAATAATATAATTTTAGCAGGTTTTGCATAACATTCTCAAGTATTGTTTTATTTGAAATTATTATACAACGAATAACTGTTTTGACCTGCACCATTTTTACAATAATTGCTTGATAATTGTTTGATTTCTACAATACAATTATAAATTAATACAGAGAACGATTATTAATAATATAATTTTAGCACGTCTTGCATAAAATCCTCAAGTATTATTTTATTTGAAATTATTATACAACGAATAATCGCTTGATGTCTGACCCGTTACTGGCCGATACCACTGACCAACGTTTTAATAGGAAAGTATTTATAATAGTTCAGCCAAGCGAATGATTAATACTAGTTTTACATTTTTCTTATCCTTTTCTTGATATTTTTCTTCTTATCCATTAATGTAATTTTTCAGAAGAACCTATCGAGATCTGCACTAGTTTTACAATAATCGACTCACATGTTGATTGAATGTTCTGATATTAACGACACGACTAACCGTATACCGAATCGCAGTTCACCAGAGTTGTTTATAAGAATTCAATAAAATAGTTGAGAAGTTTAACTACTATAATACTGGACCAAAAAAGTATTCGTATGTCAGTAATCAACGAGCAGATAAAAATAATCTGTAGCTTTTTTTCTCTTGTCGAGGGTGAAATGCTGGACGAAATATCGATTTAATTACAGAACACGATTTATTCAATTTGTAATGTTAATTACACCCCCGTGTCTTAACTCTATCAATTGCCGGAACGGGAAAGTAAGTTTTCCGTCGGCGTCGCAGAAAATTCACGCGATAATTCCGGCTCGTTAATTATTAGCATTAATTAGCGGGCGTGTTCCTGTTTGTCCCGCAGGCACATTAAATTTGCACTTCATTAGAGCAGTTACATATTAATTCGGAAACTTCGGTACAACCGGCCGCGGTGTAATTTTCATAAATCAGGACGCACTCTTAACTGGATAGGAAACAATTCTCGCTATCCCCCACCTCACCATCGGCTTCCAGCCTTGTGTTACCGGAAGTCGGCTAGCAGAACCGCTGGCACCGTTGTCCGACTTCGGGCCGAACTTCCCTACGATTTCCGTTCGAATTCCACTTTAACTTTAATTTCCATTTTGGCTGCAGTTTCGGCTGCGATTAATGTAAATTCTCCCCTTGGTAACTCGCCTCCACCCTTCGTCGTCTAATTTCGACTAATTTTATCTCTGCGGAACCCATGAGACGACCCACCGCGCTAATGTATTAATGTATTAAAATATTAAACTCATTCATAAACAATTTCCGTTGAGTTGCCATGGAAACGTGCTTTTTCAGTGACATTCTTTTAAGACGTTGATGGGCACAAAACACGCTTCAAACATTTATATTAAATATAAATTAGTTTGAAAGCGAGGAAATTAATTAGAGAATTTTTAATGGAATTATAAAGTACCTTTATATGATAATATTAATATGATATTAATGAATTAATCGTCATGTTTCTATTGGCTACATATATATGGGTCAACAACTCATTAAGCTGCACGTCCGGAAATTATATAAGTAAATAATATAAAATAATTTGAATAACACTATAGAAAAATAAAATTCTAAAACAATTCGTAGTCTAGTAAGTATAATAGAATTTCTTTGCAGAATGTTGAGTTTAACAATTAAATATACGGCATATCACGTAAAGTGTTAATAAAATATTGCAACCCTACACAAAATCGTTTTTTTTTTGTGACTCTCTTAATAATTTTAATAAGTCGAGGATAATATAAAAGTATGTTTAAATTCTAGAAATCTGATTTTCACTCAATTTTCTCATTTTTATTCTAATAAAATCTGCAATCTAATAATTACACAAAAAATTTTACAATTCCTTGACTCTAAATCATTGATTTATGCCATTAATTATCCACTACTACATAAAGTGTTGATACTAAAAGCTGGACACTACAAAATAATAAGATTTCATTTATGAATGAATAAATAAGTATGTATACATCGCATGTAAAATAAAGAATCGGAAATTCGTAATTTCGTTCGGTCTGCTAGTTTTAATATTAATAAAATATTGTATCCAAGAATATTGTCACCAAACGTAATGGCGGTAGCGGGCACGTTAAGCCATTGTTCATAGGACGTGTGATATAAAGTGGAATTGGCGCGGGTATAGAATGCAAACGTCTGAAACAGAATATTTCCGAAGCGATGGAAATGGAACGTGTTCCGCGGGGAGGGTCAGTTCGCAAAGAATCGGTGGAAAAAAGCGGTAGTGACCCTCCGAAACGTAGAAAACTGGACGAAAATTAATTGAATTCTCGGTTGGAAACTTTTAGCGGGCATAAAACAATTCGTTTGTGTTTTTTTATTCATGGCGCCGCTCGCCATGAACGCGGACGCGGACGCGGAAAGCATTCACTAGGATTCAGGGCGGTGGCACACCCGCGCCCCCGGTTTTTCAGGGCCGTCACAATGAATCCTGTCAAACAAAGTGAATTGCAAACTTGATTTCGGCCGCGTCAATATTTGACGTAGGTTTCGATATTTCATTACGGCGACGGGCCCTCCACTCGCCGTTGTTTCCTGTTATTTCGTAATCGAAATATCCGACCGCGCCGATGCAAAACGCGATTTATTATCTTTTAAAGCGTCACTGACAAAATTACAGGCGTTCGCGAGCCGGCACGTTCAATTTCGCTCACCGCAGCTCGCTACAAATTAAAAGGAAATATTGGTAATTTTGTGAACATTTCATTTGCAGCGTTGTGATTGATCATGTGGAACTTTCCGGGCGGTTTATAAACTGTTTGGCTTAGAATAAACGCACGGACGCGCTCCACAGAAATTAACCTGGGTCGTGTCTGACCCGTTACTGACTGATACCACTGGCCAATTACACTATCCAATAACAAAAATGTTTCTATACAACTTTTGGATGGATTCCGAATCTGGTCTTAATTTTTGTCCTAGACGCACAGTTTTTGAGAAATTTGAATTTGAAAAAAAGCATATTTTTCGACTTTGAACAAATATTGTGATGTTATTATAAAAACAAAACAAAAACAAAGAAAACATGTTTAAACAATCATAATGTGTTGCTATCGCACATCACTGGATTCGGGAAAGTCTACAGAATCTTCTGATGTAATGAACAATACAATATCTTACATAATAACATCACAATATTTGTTAAAAGTCGAAAAACACGTTTTTTTCAAAGTCATGTTTCTCGAAAACTGTGCGCGATGAGGAAAAAGTAAGGCCAGATTCGGAATCAGCGCAAAAAACTCTATAAGATCCACCCAACACTTAAATGAAAATATGGAAAAAGTTGAAATTTGTTGAATAGTCTTATTTTAGTAGAGAATCGTGCTGTTCCCGAGCTTCTTTTGACGAAGAATGAAGGATCTATAAACTTTGTACGAATGATTCATTTGATTAAAACAAGTAAGTTGTAGTTAAACCAGTGGTTTTTGTTAATGAAAACATATTGAACTTTTTAAAAGAAAAATATTATAGAATATTGAAAATGAAGTACTATGTTTTAATTATTTCTGTTCATTCACAAATACAAATGAACACTAATGACACGATGTGGAACTATGTCAATTCATAATGTTAAAACATCATTGAATACTAAAAATGTTATCACTTGCTATTTGAATTAAAACGTTCGTAAAATGAACGAAAAAAATGAACGAAAGTACGATTGATAAAAGATGTTATCGTTATCTTTATTTTTGTTTTTTCAGTTTATCTTTCATCTCGATTTAACTCGACTCGGAAATAATAGGAAGAACAAATAACTATCTATTGTGTGTGCATTTCAGGAGTACTCGGAATTATTTTTTTGAAAAATAAATGTTCGGGTAAGTAATGGCCGTGGATATCAGTTTTATTAAACTAATATTGCGTCGTTTCTGACAGATTTTTTTGCAAAATTGCCCCTCTCTGCGAAACAGTAATTTTATTGAAAAATCGACGCTTTCATCGCGGCCGTTGCGAATTTCCAAAATTGAAAGCGTAGGAAATCTGCAAACATCGCGTCGACAGATTCTGGAGAACGGACACGCCAGAATTTTTGGAAATTACACAGAACGACCGAGAGATTTCAATTAAAATTCTGCGTGCGAACGCAATATCGGCCGCGATCGTGATTATGAAAGTAATCATGTTACTGAAGTGCGGCCAGAATTGCTGGAGGAGCACGTTCGGTGTAGCCACCAGGCAATCGCGTTCGTTAAATTCTGACGTTCATTAAACCGCCGTAGATATTTGGTTAATTTGTACGGGCACGTATCCGTTCTAAATTATCTAAGCAGACTGGAGACTGTGGAAACATCGAACTCTTCAGTTGTATAAAATTTTCCTCATTCGTTTTATTTCGTGCATTTATAAGAAAGATTTATTAAGATTGATTAAGAATGATTTATTTTGCATAAAGATTCACAGTCTGCTGGTATTTCAGTTTAAAAAACATTTTACTGTCGACAAGGATCTGTCCTTTCATTATCTTAACCTTCTCATAATTTAACTATCAGAATATTGAAACATTGATGATTTGGTATATTTATAATACCTGAACTTTTTTTCTGAAGTTAATGCCTGCATTATTTTTGATATTAAAAGTAAAATATATAGATGACACCCACTGCAAACATTATTCCTGGTAATAAACTTTTTACGAAACGCTTTTTCATGCAGTTCATAAAAAATGCAACAATTTTTTATATGTAAAACACTACGGTATAAACATAAAACTCAAGATAGCATTGAACTGTGGTATAATCAAGTAAATACATCGAAAATATTCATATTTGTTTATTACGGAGGAAAAAACAATAAATATGCAAAACGATGTTGGAGAAAAGAATATTTGAACATTCCTATTTCTGAAAAAATGTGTTTGACATTTTGCAAAAAGCAGTAATGCTCCCTTCATATTCGTATGAATTTCCACATAATGTGGAGGGGTATAACTTATATAAAAATCGAAATCTTCAGCTATTGGACTTTGAAAAAATATGTAACAATTACTGAAACAAGTAATCTCTTTTTACTGTAGGAAATTGCTCATCCTAAATATAATAAATCAAAAATGTCGATAAATTCAATAGTTTTCATTCATCCAATGCAAGTGGGTTAAGAAAGTGTCTTTCGAATGACAGTATACGTGAAATACCTTGCGTGTTTTCAATAATATTCATAAAATTACGATTGATGAAAAACGTATTGTCAAAGGTAGTAGAAAAAGATGTCCACTTCCGAGTCGTCTCATAATATCGTCCACAAGCGCGCATCCGTAACTAAATGACGAAACCGTTCCCATTCAACCGCGTCGCTTTTCTTTCAATAAAAGACAACAACGTCGGAGGCGTCCGACGATATTTCATCGAGGCCAGCACGTCCGCTTTGAGCGGGCAGAAAACACGTCTTCCTCTGTAACGAAACCACTCGCTGAAACCCATCCTCGGCGAATAAAACTGGCGACGAGGGGGTCAAAGAGTCTTCCAAATGATTACACAACCATTAGAAACTTCTGTCCGGGATGGCACAGGCGGCCGGGTGACGGAATAAAGGCGCATCTCCGCCTCTATCCCACCCCCAACCGGTACCGAAACGATGCGATGGGACGGTTTCCAAGAAAGCGTCGCGGAAAAAGACCGGTCTGTCGCGCGTGTCCCCGTGAAACTCGGGACAAAGGAGGGACAGAGCACGAACAAAGGAAACGGGAGCAAGAAAAACCGAATATGAAGCCGCCAGGCCGCCATTTGAATAAAGTTCGAAGAAGTGGCGACGCTCCTCGGGCCTCGGGCTCGCAGTCGCCACCCCCGCAAGTCTCGCGACCAAGGGGGACAGTTTATTCAAATTGAATGTGACAGCGGCAGAATGTCTGGAGCCACCGCGTGCCCGCGGCTTGTCAACTTTCCATTTTTTACCCTCCTACCAGTATTGAATCGCCAACTCCTCCGCAAACCCCATCGCCGCGCCACCGACGAGAATGATCGTCGCAAAGTTGACTCGCGACTTCTCGGTCGGAAGAGTTGAGCTGACCTCAGCGACGCGACGACCCGAATTTCCATTGAACCGAGCAACCTTGCTTTATGGAATTATTTCCCGCGTGTTTTATGAGGGGCTCGAATGAAAAGTATCCGGTTTCAAGTGGCTCATATTGTTACGAATCGACGATCTAGCACGCCGAGATTCGTTTTGCCGACTAGTTTAATAACTTGTCAGAGCTCAATATTTCTTCAGAGTCCATTTAGAAAAATATATCAATATCAATGGCCATCAGGTCGAACATTTATCAAATACAAGTATTCTACCCTGATATTTTAAATCTTATTGGTATTCTCTGTCTATAATCTTGAATGATCTTGAGCAATTATAATCACTGAATTCCTAAGGAAAGGAACTAATATACAGGGTGGGGCGCCACATTCTTCCTTCTAGATTTACGTCATTATTATTACGCATAGCAAACAATGTTTCAGATGAAGTTGAATGATTTTGAGAGGGGCACATTCTGATGCTACATTTTTTTGTAGGTGGACGTGTAAAGGACATATGAAAGTCATTAATGTTTTTATAAATGGAATTATATATTTTTTATTGTTATATGTTATTACAATTATAATTTATTAGGAAATTTCCACTCTTCTACTACATTATCACATTGAATTCATATTATTGACCAGAGAGTCGAGATCTATCCTAACAAATTATAATTAAAATATCTCCTAAACTAATGATTGTTTTTTACACAAATAGATTAATACTTTTTTGTAAAGAATATGAAGGAGCATCAGCTGATACAATAAAAAATACATGATTCCACTTATAAAAACTTTAATGACCTGCATATGTCCTTTACACGTCCACCTACAAAAAAATGTACCATGTAGAAACGTCGTGTGTCTATGGCTTTGAATCACCTGGAATAATTCTAATCGTTGAATTCTTAATGAAAGAGACTATCCAAAGGGGTAGTCTTGTTTAAAAAAATAAACCTCGGTGACCTCTAGATCTCTACAAAAAATAACATAGAAACAAATATTTTTCTGGCATTGTACAATCGTTTCTTTAAAAAGAACAAAGCTATTGAGGTGCAAATGTTAGGTGACTCACCCTGTATATGTACTATACTACGTATATTTGTATGTTACACAATATAATATTTGTACGTAGTATGTAATGTATTGTTAATAAAATTAATTCACCGCCAAATATCGATCAACTCTTGACCGTTCGATAATTAGGTTTCTAGTTACAAGTATATTCACATAACCTCATTACCATGCATACAGTCTTAGCATCAACACATGGCTAACTAAGAGTATTACGGAAAAATTATTTTCCCTTATACAAACCAAGTATATTACAGGATTTTCTTTTGGTTTTAAATTCATACGTTGCAAAACTTAATTTTCAATTATTAATGTACAGACGCAATCTTTAAAATTTTCTTGAAAATGATCTAAAAAAGATATCGAAACGTCGAAAAGTAAAAATTGTAAAATTTTGCAAATAGTATAGGAGTTATAATAGATCGAACCTGGGTGCCGAGATCATTAGAAAATATTGGTTAACAACAATTTACGATCGAGAATAACAAACAAACATTTAATAAAATTAACATTTGAAAATGCTAATTGATGGTAAGTGGAATTTGTGAGTATTTACAATTATTTTAGACCGTTCGCGAATAGCTGACGGATATAGGAGAATAGAAATGGAATGCGGAGCGGCAACAGAGTTACGAGCGACAAAAGAAACTCATCGTTATTCATTTCGAGTTGAATGTGAAATATCATTTGGTACAAATAGCAAACTACAAGCATAAGTAATCATAAGTTGACACAGCGAAACTCCGGATCCTCTTGAAGCAGTAATTCGACCTCATATTTCTCAATCTTCTTATTTCACTTTGTTGGGAGTTCGCGCGAAAGTTTCACGGCGCACGGCAATACGAACGAACGAAGACAGATAAATAGATCATTTATCAGACTGTCGAGATTGAACGTTCGCGAACACGATAACGAAATTTAAACCAACGAGAAGTTTGAGAAACAAATTAGAAATAACAAACCTCTTTCAAAGCTCATAAAGTTAAATCGAATTGCATCTTTTCTACATCCTCTAACAATTGCTCAATAATCATTTTCTAAGTTTCCCTAATGATTTTTAATTTACCGCGAAGCGAGCCCTTCGTTAACTGCAAGAATTATTTATAATTTTGTCGGTTATTTCTTACAGCAAGAAATATCTCATATTTTCAAATGCAGTCGATAATTAATAAAATCATGAATTCATTTCACAGCCTCGGGGAAAATGGCCTGAATAATGATAAATCATTGAAAATAATTGAGGCGGCACGATTCATTCAATAAATTGTGCCATATAATAATTCTACGCAATAATAAATTATTCTACAGAAAAACACGAACTCTATTAATGCCAAGAGAGTTATAGCGTGATTTTTCTAATGAACAAAATGCAAATTTTCATTCTATTCGTACGTTTCGATCGTCATTTTTACGACTAAGAGTTGAAGACAGAGAAAAAATAAAACATTTTCACAAGAGAAATTACGAAGAAAATGTCGAAATATTCTGATTCAGGGTGGAAATGTGGCATCGCCGGATTCGACGAAAGAATAGGGATGCCACTGGAAACAGAATATTCAGGCAACTACGAAATGGACTAGGGGGTTCAGGCGTATCCAGCAGCCAGCGTGCTTGATATTCAAAACCATCCCTGATGGCAAGTACACGCGTAAATTTTTCCATTCCGTCTCGGACATTTACGGTCCTCATGCGGTACTTTCTGAGGAAACTTTTAAGACGTCCTTCAGAGACTTTGCTTCTTTTAATAGCATATTACTAAAGAAAATATGGAATCAACGTAACAAATAAAAATATAATCACTACCCGTACAATCAGGTGTACTTCTTCGAAATTTCAATATTAAATCTACATTTAACTGATTCTTATATTACTACATTTCTGAAAATATACGAAGAAGATTCTTCGTCTGATAAATTAAAATCCATTTATTTCAGAAAGACGATTCTGTTTTATTTCCCCTACACTGGAACTTGATAGGTTATACTTACTTGTCCGCACGGTATCCATGATATTTTATGCGTCTCGTCGTTTCCAGTGGAGGTAATAAGAATAAATCTCGCCACCCCCTAGCGGTCTACCATACCTTTAGGTGTGTGGTACTATTTTTTATACGAAGGGCAAAATATATCTTCTCGCGTTACCGTTGGAAGTATAGTAAATTCTCTCTAGCTGTATAAGCAGTTAAGTCGAACAGAAAACATTGAAATATTCACTCTTAATCTTCACACGCGATAATAAAAGTACAATTTTCACACAAACAGATATCGCTTGAAATAATTGAATTTAAAATTGGACAATGTATTTTGAATATGCTCTTACGTATCAAATAAAACTCGAATGTTCCTTACTAGTAGAACGAACTAGCCCTGGTCAGACGCGAAAAGAATTAATAGGGACCAGCAGAATGTTCACGTAAACTAATCCTTGCACACCGACAATGTCTCGCTGAATTTTTTTCCGTTATTTTTGTAGGTAGAAACGCATTTTATCCAACTGCAGCAGCTGACCCGCAGCGTTCTACATGAAAATACCATTTATTTCTCTCATTATCCAGCAGAAATGGAGGATGTGAAATATGGATTACACTCGTGAAAGACAAACTATGGGTCCACCGGTAAAATTCATGGAAACATGTCTGTCCTCGTTTTTGCGGCAATTTTTTCCGAAAGTTCTGGCCGGAAATAAAGTAACGCCCCCGCGCGCGCTCGTTCGTTCAATAATAATTTTTCCCGGTTCGGGACGAGCAAGTAACCAAGAAACGCAGAAGTTTTCGTCCCCCGCTCCCGCCCCTCGGTCCAGGGCTTCTCTTGTTGCTCATAAAACTCCCAGTTTCGTGTTATTAGTGAAGTTCGTGCTCTTGAATATTTTACGGTAGCCGCAAAAAATGCTTTCGTCTGTTCGTAACCAAACTGCGCGCGCGCGCGCTTTGCGCGAGGATATGTGGTCCCCGGACACCGTGAAATATAACGCGGCCTGGAAAGTTACCTTCCCGTGGATATTTCACGAGTGTTAAGTGAATAACTTCATCCCGCGGGAGAGCCCGCGATTCGTTCGTTCGTTCATTTTGTTTCGATTTCACCGAATGGACCGCCGCGTACGCGCTTGTTTAACTTCGATTAATGGAAACATTCGCTGCCGATATCGCGATGATTAAACGAAAATAGAAATTCATTTCCAACGGCGACGAAATGCAAATCGAAAATTATAATTTGATGCATCCGATCAAAGGAAAACCTGTTTCACGCGTGCAAACAGATTTTGCGGTGATTCCTCCAAAATAATGTCATAGATTACAATATTAATTATATTGCGATCCAATTGTTTTAATCTCACGTTTAATTCTGTGACTGGATAATCATTCTCTTTCGAGCAGGTCGATTTACTTATCACCATTCTGATTGTTGTCTGAAAACATTCGTGGGAAACTCTTCAATAAATACAAGAATATATAATATTGTATGATGGAATTTTTTATATTATTTTTGTTATTCAATTCAAATAAGCGAAACATCATTTACTACTCTTTCCTACGTTGTTAAACGAACGTTATGAAAATTGATTAAATTAGAGACTAGGTTTTGTGGATGTTATTGATTTCGATCATTCAGAGAAAAATGCGTCAGTTTAAAAAACTAACACATTAATATGCGTATAGAGTATTTCCACAAATAAATTTTCGTATTATTTGAACTCTCTTCGATGTATTTTCAGACGTAGAATTAAGTGTTGACCGTTTTTCCGTTGAGCTAATGCTCCCCGAGTGCTCTCCAAAGTTTGACATCATATTCCCTCGGGAGGAACACAATTTTTTCGAAGTTTAAAAAATGTTTTTCTCTGTTCTATACGGAGGGTAGCTTTCAGCGGAATTCCAGGGTAGGTAAGGCCAAATAAGAAAGGCTATTTTACGAAACCGGGGAAAAAAGTAGTGGAAAAGTTTCCCGAAATTTCCACCTGGGAATTCAACGGAGCCTGGGCAAATAAAAAGCGCGATGGAATTTATGCCGAACGGAAACAGTTATCTAGAAACCTTCACCGCGAAACCGCAACCGCGCTCGTAAATCGTGAGCCCTGTGTCGCAGGTTATTAGACCGAAAGTTCCCGAGTTAATCACAACTCCTACGTGCCGCGACGCACTTTCAAAAAGAGTTCCCCGAGTGGCAGCAACTAATAACGAGGAACGACGTCGACGTACCCCAAACAACTTAAACAACTTGTCTCGTCGTGTTACTTTGTAAATCTCTTTGCTCGCGCCAGGACATTCTCGACACGGGCCCCAATAATGAATCCCAAAACGAATTTTATCGTCTTTATTCTCGTCTCCTCGTTCCCACCCTCGATGTTTCCATTAACCTCGGCGAAGATGGGAAACCCTTTCAAAGCTTACGCGTTCAAATAATTAAGCGAACTTTCGGCTCGTCTTACCTAACCGCGTTTTCTTTGCATTTCGAGTCACCTCAAATTTCATATTTATTCGGTGGATGAACACTATTTTTGCATATTTTGTGTTTCAATTCAATCAAATGGTTAAAGCTGTTTATATTGATTCAAATTATTTCATAGAGAATACAACGATTACTTAAAATCTGAAATTCGTCAATTCTGGTAGATTAGATTTGTATCTTATGAAATAAAAAACATTGTGACATGTTTGATAAATTGTAGAGAATAAAAAGGAAGTTTCTTCAAACACATACTTTAACAGAAATCAATAAAATGGAAATGTTTTTAATCTTTCATAATATAAATGTCTTTTTGAATTTTGCAAACCTATAAACACCAATAATGCATACAAATCTTGTCTCTTCATTGTAGTTCTATATTTATTAACGTTCTGAAATAATCATTTTAACCCTTAGCACTCGA
The DNA here is from genome assembly GCA_028455595.1 of Lasioglossum vierecki. Classification (NCBI taxonomy): domain Eukaryota; kingdom Metazoa; phylum Arthropoda; class Insecta; order Hymenoptera; family Halictidae; genus Lasioglossum; species Lasioglossum vierecki. The sequence continues at coordinate 4,801,240 of CM052337.1, read as the reverse complement.
GTGGCGCCTCTGAGGCGTCACTAAAAATTTCTGTCCTATTATTGAAAATATTTTTTACATTATTAGATATGTCGGTAACTAACCAATTACTAAACATTTTAGTATTGTATGAGGTATCATACCAATGTTCTATCTGCCAAGTTTTAAAACTCATAGAGGGTGTAAATATTCTAGTTCAGAAGAAACGTTTGATTTTTGAGTTCAAATAGCTCCGAGTGCAAAGGGTTAATAAATTATTCAACTACCATGAAAGATTGTAGCGCAGTATACCATGCACTTTAAGATTATCTTGCAAACAGAATTGAGTGTAACGATTGTGGGTACAGTTAACGAACACGTGGCAGACGTGAATTTTGAGAATGATGTAAGAAAGACAAGCCCAAAAATGATTTCTTCGAAATTGTGAATTATTTAATATATCAATGGAACTATTAAAAATTAATCAAGGAGCCAACAAAATTGATTAGATTAATTTTCTGTTTTCCCGCAAAGCGTGACACGATAACTTCGGTTTTCGTCCTTTTACATATAAGTGATTCAAGTTTGCTTCACATCCCGAATTACGTCCAGTCCGTCTGAGAACGATTTTAATGCGGTTCAATGAATTCAATGTACCCTAGAACGCGGTTGCACGGCAAGAATTCCGTTTGAAAGGGGCGAAAAAATGGACTACAGAAGAAAATAAGAGACTGACCCGGGTGATGGTTTAACCCGAGAAAATCAACAATTCGAGGAAGAACGCTCCTTCCCTGGGGACTTTTATTTTTGATTCCCGTTTCCCTGCCCATTCGCGACGTCGACGTCTAACCGGGAGGGACACTGTCATATCCAATTCTTTTTTCTGCGTATCATCTTTCCATGCGGCGGAGGAAGTTCTTTGGTGATTACAAAAATATGTATAATGTTGTGAATCATTTTCTACGCCATGGAATATTTCAGAGTTTCAGATGCAGTCAGCAATTCATAAAATCATGAATTAAATTCATAGCCTCGAGGAAACTAGTCGTAGGAAATTTAATCAATAAATTGCTTCATATAATAATTCCAAGCAATAATAAATTATTCCACAGAAAAACATCAACTCCATTAATTTTAAGAACGTTGTAGCGTGATTTCCGGAACGAACAATTTTACGATGACAAAGTATTTCTACTCGTACACAGCTGTGCAAAAGAAAGAAGCACCCGGTCATATTTAATAGTGAAGCGTAAGAAATCGTATAGGAACACAGTAAGTTTTGAGAAAAAATTTCACTGTTTAATTGAGCAGTTCTGAGAATATCTGTCATTGCGTATTACAGTATTTTATCCATAAATGTCCCTAAAGTCTGACCTGTAAATGTCTCAGATCTGTCCCCACTACTACGGTGTATACGCCCCTTGAGGGCCCAGGAAACTCGAGAGGCTTCAGTCGCCGAGAAGTAAAGGCAAAATGATAATTATTATTATATATTGAATATTTGGTGGATTATAAGATTCTAACAGCCAGCGTGCTGTTAATATTCAAAACCATCCCTAGTGGAAAATACTCTTGGTTTAATATAATATTACTAAAGAAATAGGAAATCAATTTAACAAATAAGAATATAAGCACTTCCTTTTGATATCGTAACGACGACGACGACAACGTCACAACCGGGGGAGGGGGGTTACTGTCAGCCCCGATTCTTTTTCCGACGTATCATCTTTCCGCGCGACAGAGACGCGTCGAAAAAAGATGTCGCTGGACGATCACGACATCACGACCGCCCACCGGACGTAGAAAATGGAACGCGTTCCGCTACGAAGGAGGCATCCGCCGGGATCCTTTTTACCTTCGCGTGGAAGTCCTGTCAGATGGGTCTTGCGCGTGGGTTGTCGAGCCGAACTGATCGAGCAGGATGTCGATAAATCAAAATTCCCGACACGCCGACATGGGAAAAAAGAATAA
>CM052337.1:4744901-4799211 GCA_028455595.1 Lasioglossum vierecki | reverse complement strand
TGTGTCAAAATGTCCGCAGTCCAAACACACACACACACATGTAGTAATAACAAAATGTAATCGACAATGTAGTATCAATAATCAAACTAATGGATAAAATGGCTTTCATTTCGCGGAGATTAATTTGTCGAAAAGCCGGGAAACCAATCGCGAGGTCGTAAAATCCCCGGTTGCGTTAAATAAAATCGTGCGACGAGGAATGGGCCCGTCAGCGAAATTTCGGTCACGTGAATCGAATAATAGACTGCGATATGAGATTTCTATGCTAAATAGGCGTCTCCTGGTGGCTCATATCGATCACCAGGGCAGTTTTTCTCGGTTTCCAGTGGCCGTTGCTTTATGAAAACGAGCAGACACCAGAAAAACCGTCCCGTTCCTGCCGCGACGCCTTTTTGGCTGTTTGTCAAGGGTCCTTTCGGCGGCGACTCGGCAAAAAGTCATCATTTAATATGTACGTCTTTATTAATCATCGGTGAGTAATGGCGTGCGAAAAAGAAAGAGTCAAAATACGTCTCTGACGTTGGGATCGGTATGAGGAACGGCCGCGCGCGAGAATAAAATGACGCGAATCTTTTTTACAGACCTTCCCAGCCAGCTTGGAAAACTAATAAAATGTTATTAAGGTTCGCGGACTTTAATATTCGACCGGAGCCCCCGTTAATTCATCGTTCACCGAGCCGCTGATTTATTATCGAGCGATTAGAATATTGGATTAGCGTATTAAAGCGACGAGAAGAGCGTAATAAACGCGAGGCGACTGTTAGGAATCCCGATAGCGTAATCCGCGGTTAATTAAGACGAATAAAATATGAGCCGCGCAGCGTCGTGTTATGAACGGAAAATTAATTACGATAGATTCCACGTTATTTCATTTCACGCCGTATTGGATGGGATTTCTGCCCAAAGCTGTCTATTCCCGCTGGCGTAGCTTGTATAGTGCTTGAATAAATGAGTAGGTTTTATAACTGATGCTCATTTCATTTATGTTAGATTCCTCTGGTTCTACCTTACATATACCAAAAATATCTACAATTAAATTCTAGAACATTGTGATCACTGCGCAACAGGGGATTTTGTGAATTATGATAAAAAATGAAGTTAGAAAACGCAGAATAATAAAAACTACAGAGGAATTTGACAATATTACTACATTGGTCCAGATATTAAAGGTCTGCTAATCATTTTCGATTTTATTAACCAGTTAACTGCGTTCGACGTGTATACACGTCAATCCAAATTTCTATTGCGGTGCAATAACAATAACCTTTTCAAGAATAAATTGTCAATTTTTTATCAAATAAAAATGTAATTCTTCCTCGTTCTTCGTAAAATTTATAATAGAACCATTTTCCCTCCGTTCGACGTGTATACTCGTCGATGTTAATTCTGCAGTCTGTGGATGATTTTTAAAACTAAATTCCGCAGTTAAGAGGTTAAGCGTTGTGCACTGAAAATTTAATTTCATTGAATCAATTTTTTTAATAAAAAATTACTGTTAAGTTAAGCTAAGAGGCGCATTAAGCCATTATGTAATACGCTAATAGAATTCATGTATTGAATATGCTATATAAACATCATCTGGTTTAAAGCATTAAATAAATAAATAAATAAATTAGTACTGTTTTTAAGACGAAAACTGAATTTTCATAATTGATTCTAAATTTTCTAACTCACAATTACTAACAGTGCAAGGATACATTCCTGAAGAATAATTCAATGAATTTATTATTTCGAGAACATATTACGGCAAAACCAGCTGAAAATCTAACTGAATAAATTTTTGTTATTTTTATAAAACAATGTAAAATTGTTCCTTGAACCTAGTGCCACTAACCCTTTATATGACACGCCATACAGTGTCTTATGGTATCGTCACGGAACACGCGCCCCTACATCGACTAAAACTGTGTCGATTTTCTAGCGAGTCTCGCGCAAAAATCCACATTAGCACCCCCGACACAGTAATTAACCCTCGAGGATGCGCAACGAAACTTTTCCTGCGAGTCGAGGATAAGCAACAGAAAGGCCGCAACGTAGCTAGAGTATCCGTAACGGGGGCCATTCAATCATGCTCATTAGGGGCGGTAAACGCGGCCAAACAAACACAATCTCCCCCACGAGGAGAAAAAGCCCGCGCGTCATAGACGCTCGCAACAAAAACCTGTCCGTGAAAACCCAGTCGAGCTAACCCAGACCTTTCGTCGGGCTGAACGCTTGTTCAGGTACCGTAACCACCCTTCCGGGACGGTTGCTCGGGCATCGGTTGAACCCTCGAAAGTTCATCGTCGTGGCGAAGGCCGGCGACAAAACCGCGGGTGGCTTTTATTAAAATGTTAAATCCAGACACTCTCCCTCGCACACACACTGACGCATACACAGTAACACACGTCGATGTTGGCACACAGTCGCGCGCATGCATTCTATCAAGAGTCTAAGTCACCGGCATTTCCGCAGGCGTCTCGCTCGCGTTGAAAAATCAATTTGACTCCTCTAGACGCGATATTACGTCTAGGTCTGTCTCCTTTTCTCTTTTCACAGGTGCTACGACCCTTTCTCTCCGATGGATTTCGATTTCGTTCGAATTCTACAAGCCGCGTATATCGACTTACTCGCCGGATTATCTAAGAATGAAAGCGTGGCCACACTAAGGTAAGGTATGAAGGGGGTGGCTAGAGAAAGAGGGAGAGAAGAAACAGGAGACCAGGGCGAATCGTAAAAAGACTGGAAAGAGACGGCCGGAAAATGGAAAGATATCGTGCTCCTCGGGTTCCTCTGCTCGAGAACCGAGCCTGAAGTGGTAATCCGCCGCGATCTCCGCGTGGCTCTGGCTTGCCGAGGGGATCATGCTAGGCTCTTTCTTCGCAGCTCTTCAGATGTATTCGTAAATTGACTTCTATTCTGCCGGTTTTACACTTCACGCCGTATTGCGGGCCGATATTCTCAACAGAAATCGCGAACGTTCGAGTCCGCCGTGCTTCCAGACCACCCTCCTCGCTCTCTACTTCTCTCATTTTCGATGAAGATGCGCCACCGTCGCGCCATTGGAGGTTAGAAATGCCGGTTTTATTTCACGGTTTTATTTTCCAACTGAAAGCGTCGTGATTGAATACGAAGCCTCACTTACCGGTCATAATTCTGCGCCGGAATTTTGTTCCATAGGGGTGAACCAGGGGGCAGCTCGACGGAGGCTTCTCCTTTCGATGATCGAGTTGACACGTTAATTTCGCGCGCTTCGGAGAGTGCTTTTTGAGTTGGCGAAATCGTTAACCCTTCAGGGACCAGGCCCGATTGCCAATTTCTTTATATACGATCGATCTATAGTGTTTCCAGAGCCGAGTGTAGTTGAAATAAAAAATATTGGGGGCAGTTGCCACAATACTTTTATTTAACCCTTGTGCTTCAAGCTACTTTAACTTTAGCCTTTTCAATTATTTCTGTTACACATGATCTTTTTCATTTTATTTATAATTGAAGGTAGTACTCTTTCTATTATTACCAGCATACTTCTTGTCGAGCTTTAAATGTAGTGATACACTCTTTAATCATGGAAATAGAAGCGTATATTAATTTCGAATTGTTGGAATTGTAAGTAGACTGCGAAGCAGTGATTTCACTGATAATTGAATAAAATTATGCGTGCATTTAATAACAAAAGGAATTAAAGTCAAATCCGCACATTCCATGAACAGTTTGATTAGGTTCTCGGAAAAAGATAAAATTTTCATTATCATTTATGTTACGAATATATTGAATCCAGAATCTAACTATAATTATGCAAAACTCGAATTCGTCTAATTGAACGAGACGTTAAACGCGAATGAACGGCGCAGAAAATTGAATGTCCTTCGAGATAATTCGCAATTTCCGTTTTGTTTGCAGCGTTTTAAATATTTGCGAATAAGTTGTCCAAAGTTCGAAGAAATCCATCGGAGGTTGAATAAATCAAGAAGCGGAAATCCTTTTTCTTATCTGAATAAGACTTTTCATGCAAATAGAAAATATTCTGAGAAAGTTCCGCGAACAAAAGCAGAGAAAATCCACGGCTGCCAGTTCCCGCAGAAATAATAAAACCGGATTATACCGTTTTAACCAATCTCATTAAACCGATATTATTAGAACACCGCGAAAAGTGTTCTCAACTGCGAGAGGAAACTTACAAATTTCTCGACGGAGAGCGCCGACGAAGACGTAAGACGTAATTTCCGGCGCGGAACACGGAACAACAAACAGAACCAGCAGCCCGGAACCGTAGACCTTGATTTACAACACTTGCCCTCGAATATTAATTTAAATTCAAAGGAGGGGCGCGGGCACGCCTCGACCCACTGAAAACCACCCTTCGAACACCGTGGACCCTCGATACGCGGAAGTTTCGCGAGCTCTGTTGCATAATTGAACATTCTTTCAGGGATGAAAGAAGTTCCTCCTGATGGGAAGAAAATGGGGAGAGAGAGAAAAAAATCAAGGGGCGAGAGTCGAGGATACGAGGCAGGTCGCGATAAAATTCTCGGCCGAATTTTCTTAGAGATCCCCTCCCTTTGTTCTACATTACCGTGTCGGAGGTCTAATCTTTTTGGGGTGAGTTCTCCACGGATTACGCTGCTGTATTCGAGCTTCAATAGTCTTTTCAAAGAACTTTCATCCGACGCTTAATTCCATGAAAGTGAGTTCATAATTTTTTCTATTCTCTTTACCGAGGATCTGAACCTCGAAAGACATTCCTTTCAACATACCCATCCGTTTCATTTTATGTACATTTGACGAGTTTTCAATATGCTAGATAAAACGTAACGGTTTTGGACGTTTTGACATTATATTATTTCTGTAATTATACATAAAATATACAGCCAGTGATCGAAATGTTAGAAATTTAAAACAACCAGTTTTTAAACGAAAGTACTAGCTATACTGGATTCTTCAATGTAAATTATAAATGCACATTCAGCAGCACTGTAGACATTATTGATCACTAGACTGCGAATCTATATGCAAAATAAAAATTATCTGCATCGATTACAGGCCACAGGAACCAAATAAAAAATTCTCTCTTCTTTTAATTATTCTATTAAACTGAAACTAATTCACCGATGTCCTCATATCTTTTTGATATGTGCACTGCTTTCAATTGTACGTGTTCATTTTTGTTGTAATGCATAAAATATATTCATCACATAATATCGTAAAAACGTAAAAATCTAATCAGCACAAAAGGAGTAAAAAAGCAATAAATAGTTTGATTGTTCCAATGACACATTCTAAACACTGAATTCTTATAGAAAAGTGTAGACCACGTCATTCTACACCCTCGATTTGGTGGAAATTGATGCAAGAAAGATGCCAATGATTACCAAATGATTGTAGACTTTTATCCTGAAACTGGCTGTAATTTATTATGTATAATATCTTCTCAATATATTTCATCTGCCAAGAAATAATTTCTAACGACTTCATCAATCGTGAGTTAAACGTACAATATGTAAATTCATTACATATAATATGAATAAAATTGGTATAGTATGATAATGATAAAACTTTGCATAATGTGATAAGAGAACGATTATTAAGAGAACGCACTTTTTATCTTTACAGTGAATAGGATAGTAATAATCAGTTAGTAATTTGAATAGTAAAAGTAATTAATTTTGAATAGTAAAAGTAATCAGTTCCACAAATTTCCACAAAACGGAGGGTGCAGAATCATGCTATGATAATCGCGACGTGAGATATCTTTACAGTTTGTATTACATTCCGGATAAAGTTTCGCTCTAAAAAGAACTGGGAAATCCTGTGGATCTCATTAAAATTATAAAACTGGGTTGCGGGTCTCATTTGCGCAAGCAAGATAACGTAAAGTGGTCTTAAACGTCAATAATCGTCGTTCAACTCTCCGAAGATTGTGAAACGCGATCGCGTTCGCCTAATCATCGCCAAATCTCGGAGAAAAGAGGCATTTCTCTTAAAAATTCCGCAATCCCGTTCTTTACGAGCTTCGGAACGGACGTGGGCTGCGCGGAGAAGACTTGCGGAGGACTCGAAGAACGTGAAACGAAAGCGGATGTCGCCCATCGCGGCCACATCGACCGTCGACGGGGGGCTGAGATCGCTAAAAGGAATGCGCAGTCGAGCGAAAAAGGCCTCCGGGGGCGGTAAAAGGGGGATAAAATAATGTAGAAAGAGGTTTAGAGAGCTCCGGTCGAAACGGCTAGAGAACTCGCGAGTCTACGCTTAGTTTTTTTCCCTACCCCTTGTGGAGTCACCGGTTTCTTTTTGTTTTGAGAAACCCCAATGCCCCCATCCCCTTCTGATCGAATCTATTGGATTGCGAGAGGCCGATTTCGCGAAGAGATATTGTATGATATGCCATGCAATTTCTTTTGAAAATATTCCTATATTAACCCCTTGAACGGAAATGACGAGTCCAGCTCGTCATAAACTTTCCTGAACAAACTGACAGAAATTATTGAGGTTTGATGCTTTTTATGAGAGCAGTATCTGTAAGTCATATCGAGTCTATTGCTTTGATATACTTATGTGCATGCTTCTAGTTACCGTTAGAATGTAATTTGTATAAATCTATGCAGCCATTATCGCGTAAAGTAAAATCACGTACTTACTTGCGTTTAAATACTATGTAGAACTGTAATATTTTTGTTAAACATTAATGAAGAATTAACCGACACTAATTATATATATATATATATATATTTATTATATATATATATATATATATATATATATAACCTGTATATAACAATAAACATTCATATAAATGTGTGAAACAAATATTATTTTTAATAATAACAAATTATTTGAGCAACAAAACCGTAAGTTTCTATATCAATCCCTCCTCTTAAACTAAGAAAATTAAATCGTCTGCCAGAGCACTGCTGACTGAAAATAAATTGTCTCGTTCAAGGGGTTAAACCTTGAAAGGGCGAACGTAAGATGCAGGGATAAAAGTAATTTCTGTTATTTCAAATAGAGCCTTAGGATACTAGTAGGAGAAAAATTAATGTTTAATTGCTAATTGCTTGGCATATAGTATGCTAATTTCCTAATTGCTTGGCATATAGTATCCATTTTAGAATTATTTATTTTGATAAAAATGGAAGAACTGTATTAATGACATTTTTGGAAAAATGTTATTGTACGTATATAATTTGGAAATATCCATTGCTAGTGTTCTATGGTTCCACGTATGCCACAATTTTACGTTATGTTAAATTGTTTCCTGCATATGATCAAATCGACTCAATACTGCAAATTTATCATTGTACTACATAGTAGAATAAGAAGACAGAGGTTCTCTATGCAAAATGAAAATTTTCTATCTGTATTGAACTAGAGTAAAATCGAAATTTATTTTCTTTCTCAATATGTTTAATAGTTTGAAACTAATTGAACAGTGTTTTTTATTTCTTCTGATATTATTACTGTTTTAAATTACACATAGACTGCGGATCTGTATGCGAAATAAACATTGTTTGCTTCAATTGCGAGAAACAGAAACTAAATAAAATTTGCCGGATAAATTGTAAACTTGAGTAACGAGAATTCTTTTTCCTTTCTCCTATGTAATCTAGTAGATCTGAGGGGAAAAATGCGAAAAATTTAAATTTCTAGTCCAAATCTATTGGATTCCAGGAGGGCATAAAATTTCTGGTTACCCAACTTTAACCTTGCTACAACATGTATCATCGTTGCTCATTCATAAGAAAAGTGACATCAGTCAAAAGAAGGAAATTCGACAGGAGAACCATTTGAAATGCCAATGTTTTTTTTTGTATCGCCAACTTAGAAATTTCAAATAATTTGTTATTTACATAGTGGGCTAACCATGTACATTAGTTATAAAGTCCACTACAATTTATATATTTGCGCTTTTATGTGTTTGCGCATTTTTAATTTCTTGAAAAAATGTAATTATTTATAATAGCATATGCTAAACAATAATGACACACAAATTGTTTCAAAGTGTAAATAATGTTATCCAATGTAAACTAAGTACAGTTATATAGACACCTTCAAGGGTCTAGGTAAAAAAAAATTATATGTATATTTATTATTATACTTTTTTCAGAAATATATTTTCAATTGTCACTTTTCTTACAAATGAACAATTTGAATTTTCTACAGTAAACACCAATAAATTTTTAATGGCGTGATGAATCAATCTGGGTGAACTCACCAATAGAAGTCGTCGAATTCTTTGTGGTAGCCATCGGACTGGGAACTCGGGAAACAAATCTCACACACGATGGAAATCAATAAACATTTATTTCCGAATTTCAAAATGAACTTGTTTCGTCGAAGGCTAGACGCAGAATGACCGGATCAATCTGTCCTTCAACGAGTAATCCATTCATCGAACCTTTCCGTTAATCCAGGTATAAGGGGGAGGGTTGTCTCGTGGTGGTCTAGGGGTCTTTAGGTATAAGGGAAAAAAACAAAAATATTACATATTGGCAAATACACTACAATTCCGACCAATTGTAATTTTTACAAAATTTTTTCTCATATCTCATAGTAAACTAATTGTTTTCACTTCCCAAAAAAATCAAAGTCGATGATCTGATATTAAAATAGTCCTTTTAAAAGTGTCCGAATATTACTGTGATTCACTGCATGTATATTATAGGATATCTGAATAAATGTAATCTTGTTATTACATATTATAAATAAGCATTTATTGCAATTCACTCATTTCCTGGTTTATATTTTGTGAATCCAATGCACGAGCTTATTATTTGAAGATCCTACAAAGTTCTACATAACGGTTGTTCTATACAATAGTTGCAAAGATTCTTAGGAAAAGTTTGAACTTTAAGATAAGCTTGTTGCTTTAAATAATTAACCGAATAAGGAACACCTCCCGAATTCTCAGAATTCTTAAGCCGTCAGCGTTCTCTGTGAATAGAATGAAGCTGAAGTAACGCATTTCGACACTTCTATTCGTTCCTCAAACAACATGGTCGGCTCGCGTCGAAGTACACACGCAACTTGCACTTTCTTCCCTGCCGCTCGGGGAGACACACAGGGTTGTTTGACTTGCCGAAAGAGCATCTGTATACGTATATCAGAAAGTGTTTAATCAGGAGCGTACATCGCTTCCGTGGTCGCGTGTGCTCTACTACTGGCAAATTGTCGAACCGCTTGGGAAGCATACAGAAGCAGCAACTTGTTGAGCGTTGTTTGTTTTAAATTTTTAAAAACATTAGCTGCAAATTTTCTTTGGCAAACCACTTCTTTCAACAATGTTTCTTCTGTTTGCCGTTGGAGCCGGCCAGAAATGTAAATAATATCGCGTTATTTTCATGTGTTTTGCTTTACAACCGGATTTTCAGTAGTAAATACAAACTATTCATCCGGCAGAAACGTTCTCGAAAAAAAGCAATTATATTGTTTTTGGATTAATAACAGACGTTTATTATCTCAAAGTAAAGTGTCTACAGAGGCATTTTATAGTGTTTAATGAGCATCAATTATAATTATCAACAATAATAATAAACGTTATCATTTTTTGTCTAATATGAATGGTATCAAAAGTAAGTTTAAATAACTACAAATACTTTCGTGTTGTACCGCGTGTCACGAAAAAACACATTCTAACATGTGTATACTGCGACATGACCTTCAAATGACATTGAAGTCTAAAGATGAAGATCAAGTTTACATTTCGTTTGTAAGGAATAAGATAAATCTATAGAAATTGATCACTTGGTACCATTCAAATAACACATAAAAAATTGTTGACTTTGTCAAAATTAAATAAGATTAGAATAGAAGAGTAATAGAAGAAAAGTATCCAAATTGTTTATGTTGTACATGTTGTACATATAATAAATATATATAATACATATATATATATATAATACATATAAATATATATATAGTACATATAATAAATATATATATAATAATATTATATAATAAATAAATAATAAATGTACTAAATTTTTGACATAATACATTAATCGAGAATTATTGTAACAATGCAAGACTTTCGTTAGGTAAAGCGTTGAATTCTATATAAAGAGCTCTACAATCGTGAAAAGAAGCCGAGAGGTCTATAGAAGTTAAATCGAATTAATGATTTCGAACGATACAGGGAATTATCGGAAATCTTCGAATTCCATTCGTTCGGAAATCGAAACGCGGAAGCTAGCCGTCGCGCCGCACGGCACCGCGCCGACGGAGCTTGTTCATAAAAGGTGAAGTGGCATCAAAGAAAAGCGAAATCGGATATCACCTTAAAAGGAGTGTTATCTTCATCGGGCAAAGCACCGGCAAGATATTGAGTTGTTAATACCGCAAGACCCACTCGATAAAATCGATAAACATCCGAGCTCACCCGCCTACCAAGTCATACAGAATCCTCAGCCACAAGTTCAGACAATGTTTCAATTAAGGTCGTGGAACGGCGCAGCGGTTTCACACATTCAGCCGAAGCCGTGGCAATAAGCGAGGTTCAACCTCTTCGGGATTCAAGACGGCCTTAATAAACCAAAGTCCACCCTCTCGAGGACGCCTTCAAACCTTGCTCAAGAGTTCGAGCGGTCGATACCAGTGGCTGAGCGGCCACAAGAGTCATCATTTTCCCTTCTTTCTGTGGCTAATAAACAGCAGGAATTTCCGACGATACAGCCAAACCATCGAGACGATTTTTTCCTGACTATTGCATTCGGTAATTATAATTAAACTGTGGATGCATCTAACTCGTCTATGGGAACGTTGCCAACTACCTGCTGCCGAACGAGGGAACATATTCGAGTTACGTAAGCCTATTTTCATGAAACTCATGTGATACAGAATTCTTCGAAAAACATTTAATACGGGTTTAGTCTAATTTTAAAAAAGTGATTCTGATTTAACCGTTCGAATACCTTCGAGGACCACTGTACATGTCTTACAGTTTTGTCGCGGGTTCTATTAACACGTTGATGCCCGCTTGACCCACCGGTGGGCCACGCTCGTGTATCAAAAAATACATAGTATAAAATTAATTTTATTTTAATTATTCATCAGTAAACATTAACATTTCGATATTATAATCAAACATTCAGTATAAAAAGTGTTAAGTATAACACGGTGATGAACGGACCGCTAATTCAAGCGCCGCCGCACGAAAAAAACCATAAATATCCGCGCCGGCGTCAACGTGTTAAGAAATTGATTAGATTTCTGGGAACTTTGTTACGTGCTGGCGTAGAAGTTAGTGGTGGAATTTCACAATTAATAAATTCGTCAATGGGGTATTAAATTCCGTCGCCGTAAGCTCGGGTCAGCGACAAACGCGGAGCACTTATCGGCGCGTTATATCACGGCCGGCTCTGTTCCCGATATCACGGCGACCCGAAAACGGCGATTCTAATTACCTCAATTAATCCAGGACTCCGAGAGTCTCGAGTCGAATTGTACCCAACGGTGGAATTGTTTTTTCCAAGTGCGCTGTAAAGCGTCATTAAATCGTCGCCGGCTGCGCAAGCCCGTGTCCAGCGTCACGGGACCGTGAGAGACGAAACGAAAAAGCACCGGTAGAGAATTTCTGCGCTTCGCGCGGCGAAATGAGTGGCGAGAAACTCGTCGGGTAGGGAGCGAGAAAGAGAGACAGAGGGAGAGAGAGAGTTTAGTGCCCGGAGCGGCGAACGAAAAGAAAAGGCGTCTCGTTAAGGTGACTGTTTCAACCCTTGAAAAATTCTGCCGACGGAAGTAGTCTGCAGAGAGAGATAGGAAAGAGAGAGAAAGAGAGAAACGGCAGCATGGACGTTGACGGGAGAAACACACGCTCGGTTCGACGTGCTCGGTCTCGCGAAACGACCGGCGTGTTTTATTTTAAAGCGAACCACATTAGCGTCCTGCCTCGTTAATTGCCGCCAAATGTTTTCGACAAACAGAAACCTGTGCGCGATGCGTGTTGTTTTAAATCTGGAGTGCAGCGAGAACGATGAGTAAAGGATGCTTCTTGAGTCGCTGTTTGTTTTACAACAGGCCAAATTTTTTAATCCTTTGAGTGGCACTTGTCGCCAGCATTTTCGTTGAAATTGATTGATTTAAAGGTGCTTCATCATTTTTGTTTCAACGATTGTCGAAAATATTTGAATTCAGTACATGGGATATTTGAACACTTTCAAAGTATATTTTATATTATTATGTTATTGTCAACGTATTGAATCTATCAAAGCAGGAAATAAGTTTCCATTATACTCCAGTTAGAACCTCTGTATTGTCTTATTAATATAGTAATAAATAACTGTAGAATCATATATTTGTTACCTTTACTTTTTACCCCTACTGGAACTCAATTTTCTAAATTTTTCCACATTTCGAAACACTAAAATTTTCAATGTCTTTAATATATCAATTAATCTGGTATTAATCGGGTAGAAGTATTTGTTCAATAATTAAATTGATAATCTATAATGTTTATTATAGTATAATAGGTAGAACAATAGAGAACACTAACAACACGACCATTGAATTCTATAATAAAAAATTATTGAATATCTTAATCGATAATTAACGTATAAGTATTTAAGAAAATAATAACAAACGAAAAGGGTAGAACATTATGAAATGAGATGAACTGTTAACACATGTTTGTATTTTATGATTTTATACAACCGTCTATATATGTTCTAAAACTTTATATCGTTGTTAAATTGATTGTTTTAATTTTTCTAATATTCTATTATTTAAATATAATGGCGAACATCGATAGCCACAATAAACAAAATGTTTCTGCAAAAAATTCAAACCAGCAACTAATTGTGCGAACGTTACAAATTTCCATGCCGAGCATTATCATTCGCAAGCTCGTAAAAGTTAACATGCTTCTCAGGGAAGCGGGGTTAATGTACCAAGAAACGGGCGTGCGGGATAAAACAGCGAGAAACCGTGTTGAAAATCATGAGCTGGCGAAAGCGGAGAATGGGAAAAAATTTGTAATGGCTTCCCCAAGATTAACCGAATGAGACGAAAAGCTGCGCAACATCCCCTTCTTGCTGTTAGTTCGATATCGTTCCGTTTTCTTGTGTACTCGCCCCGTTTCCTTGACGGAATGTCAGCGAGTGGTATACGTAAACTTTTTAAGCAACGTTTTAACGAAATTTTACTTTGAATGTGTCAAAGAAATTTTTTGAAACAATTTGTACAAGGGACTTGTTAAATTTTCAAGTATCTTATCTCGGCTTGGAATATTAATTAACTCTAATGAAGTAGATTTAAAATATTAAATTTAAGTAATAGGAATACCAGTAACAATAAGAATTTACATAATACAAAAGTACCATTTTCATTCAAGTCGATATAAGATACTTCTATTTTTGTTTAATGTGGCGAGTAAACGTGGATTTAATTCAATAACGATGAACATCTCTTCAAAACTATAAATGTTATTCGAGTTACTTGAGAAAATTATTTAGCAACAATTGAATGTAAACCTGGAATAAGGGACTACATTTCATGTATTATACATACAAGTTCCAATTCAATTATTGAATGGTTTCTAAGAATGTGAAGCCATGATTAAATTCATACAACCACAAATGCCTCGTGTGTTTGACCAACTGATCCAAGGACTGACCTCTACTTGAATAGCAATAGAGGTCCCTAACACAGAGTTGGCGTTACGTATAAAGTTATTGTTATTCAAGAACGCCGAGTCAGTGTAGCAAGTGATCTGTGCACAACAATGTTTACTTCGGGTCTTTGCGAAGCTGTTCGATTTAACATTTTGCTGACTTTAAGATGATTTTACTAGCAGGTCTCATTCGTAAATAGTGAGTTCGTACAGTTGGAGTGGCAGGTAGATAATGTGTTAACTTCTTGTATTTATCGTTTATCTGAGTTCATTATTTATCATCATATTTATCACAGTTCATCTCATAGAGGAACCACGATAACCAGAAAAGTGTAGAACAGTACGAATAAGATAATAACCTAACGAATATGTTGGGTTATTATTATTATATAATGCATGTATAATACATATATAATGCATATATATATATATATATATATATATATATATAATAATACATAATATAATACAGATAACTAAAAATGTATAATGTAAATGTAAAAGTAAATGTAGTTTAGGACCCGACAAATATTGTCGAACCTTCCACCATGGACATATAAACGATTTAACATTTAATCTCGTATCAAGCAGGGGCGTATTCGCTTTCGATCAGACAGCGTGACGGGCGCGCGGTCCTAAAATCGGAATAGAAAGGGCGCCCGATAAACTGCAATGTAAAGATTGACGCAAACAATTCCGAAGCAAACGACCACCGTTCGAAAGTGTTAAGAGAACGAAAGTGCAGGTGTGTCGGACTTCGATCTATCGCGGAGTAGCAGCCCCTATCCGTCGCACACGGTGTACACTACTGTACACTAAGCAACCGGCGGTTTTCCTGCATTCGTTCTTCACCGTTCCCTCACGGTAAGCACCGACGGTAATGCGCTTCTTGGTACATTAACCTCGACTTGCACACAACCTCCCCTAAACCACCGCACACGTACACGTCACCACGTGAGGGCGAGCACAATAAACCTTTGTGTTTAACTCAACCCTCTCTTTCTCTCTCTCTCTCTTTCGCCCACCATCACCGACACTCATGGGTTCGAGTTGAACTGGCACGTAAACGAAACATCTTCCTCGTCGATGCACCTGTTAATTAAAACCATTACGCTCATTACGCGAGTGCGAAATTAATTTCGCAGACCGAGCCTTTCTAATTCGCGAATGAGACCTCTGTTCAAACGTGAAGACGTGTTAGATTCGGGGGTCTACACTGGTGGAATTAATTCTGCAGACTTAAATTTTTATTTATATGATCATTTATATTTTATATTCTAATCATCGTTTTCTAATTTTAGGCTGTCGCGTATTTAAAGAAATCAGTGGAAAGACCATTTACAGCCATACTTTCAATATACAATGAAAATTAGAATTTCTACACAGGTATTCGAAGCCATTTTAGTATTTTTTCATACTTTAAATAAATTCACTAAGATTCTGACCTCTAAAAACACAATGTAAAACAACGATGAAACTGTTGGTTAAGATCGTTAAGGCCTTCCTGATTGGTTGTTACAATGAACCCACGCATCTATTCATTACTAAATCAACTTTTGTCAAATAGACTGAAGAAAATGAAGTCTGAAAAAAATGAGAATTTCCATGTAAAAAATATTGATTTACTTCCTTTTAATACACTATTTTTTTACTAGCGATTTATTTTATTTATTCAATGGTACCCGTAATTCAAAGCACGCTTCGTCATTCAATTCGTTTCAACGTCATCTGCAATGTTACACAGTTAAAACCACATAATACGTGTAAAAATATATTTAGATGTGCAATCAAACGAATTTATGTTATAACCAATATTCTTTATTTAAGATTGGAAATGAATCGATAATTTCATGAGATAAATATTATAACTGGGGATGATTTTGCACTACCGCAACAATTTTTTCACTACCGTGCCAGTCGGTCGAATTTTCTGAACATTTTCGCGGGACGGAATGTTTAACAATGTCCGTGGACAGATATTTGCTTTCACCGAGGTTACATGCCATTCCTGCGGTCCTGTTACCAACCTATAATTTCTCGTGTCGACTGACTAAGCATTTCCAGCCAACCATGGACATCCACCATGGTCGACGAAGCGTTCTCGGACACTGTCGGACCACTTAACCGACTGTTCCGTTTCGTTCACAGACAATCAGCTTCCGGTTCTAGTCAGGATTTCCGGTATCACAGTCTTCCAACTTCGAATCTGTATCACTTAAAAGTTCACTGGTAAGTTAGTCAGCGAATTGATCAGCACCAGTTGGACGATCGGATTATTTAATTGTTGTGGCGTGAGTCGATAATGCTGTTCAAAGAGTAAAATTGGAATTTAGTATTTTAAGGATGCTAAAATGAATTAATAATTAATGCCCATTAAAGGATATTTTGCAGTTCTATTAAACATTCATCGCCTAAAAAGTTAGTCGCATTAATAGTGAGAGCTACTTCATTGCTTTTTATAATTCATATCAGGACGAAGATTATGTAAATTGCAGACAATGATTTATGATGAATTTTCCACTTAATCAATATGTCATATTTAATTACCAAATCCTGCAGATTTATGTAATTTATAATTCATCATATTGATACGACATTTCCAAACATGCCGAACCTAGTCTTTCAATTTTCTGGACGCAAACAAGCTCTTTCAACGATGTGTTATAGCAACGAGAATTAATTAAATTTTGATGCATCAAAGAAACATCAACCGTGTTTACGAAGCCAGTCATGTATTTACCGTTCTGCTGTGCTGTAACGATTCTTCATATTTAATTTGTGTTTACTAGAATTCGCTGAAAGAAACAGTTGGAAATTTTTTTATCAGAGACGAACTCCATCAAAGGTTCAAAGCTTTCATGGCCTGACAGCACACAGTTTTCAGTGTGGTTTAAGCTTTCCAGTTTGTATTGTGTCTTCGCAAAAACTATTCGTACAAATCTCTGCTCTGACAACTAATATACTAGTTAATTAACACACTACTTTGTAACTTTGATCAGATATAAATTAAAGGAAAATGCTATTTTGCGTTTACAAATATTGACTTTTTTCAAAATAATTGAATAGATAATGTAAATATATAAATAAATTTCTTCTAATGAAAATAATAACGATACAATTTCTCTAGTAACGAAAGTTATAAAATAGATAATACTGCACAAAGAGGGTAATTATTCTAGTGTAGAACTATCAAAAAGAATTAGTCTAAATTAATTCGCTAATTGGCTACAATATTATTTACTTATCAGAATAGGCTCAATTGTTTCCTCAACAATTCCACATTCGGGGCTGTGAATGTCGAATATTCAGGATCGAGGGATATTTAGATCTAGGCGTTGCATTTCGAATAGGTTACATGCCAGGAATATATGGCAATCTATACTACGTGACACAATGTATCATCATTGTAAATATTAAAAATAAATAGCATAACGTAATAGTATCGTAATAATTATTCCCTAAGTGGTATTTCGTATTTATCTAGAACATTATCAAAGCTCAAAATGTGAGAATGCTTTTTTTAAAATTCCAAAAACCAATTAAACAGCCCCATAAGTATTCCGACGGCTACTTGAAAGAAATAGGTCACAGAGGGTTAAACATCCCAACCAACTTGAATCCCAGAAGATCGAAAATTCGATCAACCCTCAGCGTCGATCTGGGTACCAATAAATCTTGCTCAAAACGTTTCATCCGTTTTCTGGATTACTCCTCGTTCCCGAAAACGTTACTCTTTTATCCCCCTTTCCCCGGTTCTATTTAACCGCAACGCAATTTTTACTCCTTTATCATCGCGAAGACTCGCACGTCTGCAATTCCCCGTTCCCCCAAGTTCTTCGAAATGCACGTGGGGGTTGCTGTCGCCCAGAAAGATCGCCCCATGGATCCCGCGAGGCCACCCTGAAAACGCGGAGAATAATCGCCGGGCTGGCAGACACAGACTCGGGGTGCTTCTGCGGGTGTTTATTGTGTGTTCACACCGACGAGAGGTGGCAGCGGGGGTGGAGATGGCCAGAGAGAGAAAGAGAGAGGAGGGGTTTGCACCCGCGACGACACTCTCGTTGGATGTCCTTCGCTATCCAACCCCTCCGGTCCCTGGTAGCCCCCACCAGTACGAAACAATTACAACTATGCTCCAACAATTTATAATTCCGCGCTCTCTGCAGCCCTTCCGCTTCTCTTTCTGTTTCACCCTTGGGTGGGGCAGCAGTTAAACGTTATTACTTCAGCCGTTGCAGATAATTTCCCTCGTTTGTTCGTCGACGTGCACAGTCGCACCGCCACCGGGGTTCGTTGACGAATTCGTGCGCGGCGCGGCTTCGGGAAACAGTCGTCAAGTCTTGGGGCTGGATATAATTCGCCGTTAATTCCTGACTACCAGATCCATGGCTCAAGAGAATCGTGATTCAGGTGTCTATGGGGTGGCTATGGAGTAGTATTACGATCATTCGACTCAGAAATAAACGCGTGCGAATGTATCGAAGCATTGCTTAGCTCTTACAAACCCTTTGCGGTTCGAAATATGTTGTCTCTTTTATTTAAAAACATTCGTCAACGTCATATTAGCCGTTTAACTCCTTTCCGTATCATTTTCTTTACAGTTACAGTCATTAAAACGAGTCTATGCACAAAAACGTCATAGAAGGGAAAAGAAAATTTATGTTTTAATGCTTAAATATTGGTTACAAACGAATTAAATTTTATTTCATCTAAAATAATAGGCGTAACATTCATGTTGTTAGACTTTGTTGAAAATTTTCATCACGAGTCTGGCTCATCAAAATATGGTAAGGGGTTAATGTCAGATGATGCAAGTCGCAACCGAGTAAGTCAGTGGCGCACCCAGGATTTAATCTTGGGGGGAGAGGACGAGTTGAACAAAATGACCTCTTTTTTTTAGCAAAAACATCTGTCAACGGTAGCCACACAAATATTTACTTATAAATATATAGAAAAGTTGTTCAAAATGTTTAGTTTTACATATAACATATCCAAAAATCATCGAAATCGGAGAGGAAGCAGCTATATTACGGTTTAGCTAATTTTTCAATGTTTTGTTTCCCTTTTCTTGGAGGGGGACTTAGAAAATATACGAATAAGGGAACTCAATGAGATTATATGAATGTTTAAATGTGTGCAGTTCGTTTAAATTACTTCGCCATCAAAAATGATATTACCATTATTTAATGGTGATGGTTGACAAATGTTGACTTATACTATTTTTGCAGTAAGCTAGTCGAAGAAAAAAACAACGTTTTTCGTTTGAAGCTTCGTTTTCGAGTGAGCCGAGTTTGAAAATTCAGTGAACACGTTATTCGATAGGAATCGGATGATATGTCTGGCCATGACCTACCAATTCTACTTCCTGCAGATACTAGGAGCATGAAAATTGACGGATTTTCAAATTCGTTTCTCTCTGCAACGAGGCATCAAACGAAAAAATTGTATTCCGTCTTTCCGGCTTGTTTTTATATTTCGAATCACTACTCGGCTGCTTGTAACACGATTTCGAAAACACCTTGTATTCCCATATGCACATATGTATAGTGAATCTGAAAAGTACTTGAACACTATATTTCGCATTCTTGTAATACTGTCAATATTTAAACAATGATAATTTAGTTTAACAAAAATAGTAAATTAATAAATTTACGCTCATTTTAACGCCTGAAGCCTGTATACTTTCGTAGCTCATTATTAATTTGTCTTTAGGATGATCATGCATAACATTGCATGTCGAAAACTGAGGTCACGTTTTTCGTCGGAAATGCTGTAAATCGAGTCGTCTGTAAAAGCATCGCAATATTTATTTATAGTTACACTATAGTTTTTGCATTAGGAGTTTATAGAAAAATTTATCTTCGAAGTAATTCACTATTTTATGAAAGTAAGAACAATCAAAATACAGCCATAGTAAATCGAGTTATCCGACCGCTTACGTACAATTTTAATTTATGGAGTATTTTTTGTTACGTATGAATTTTATATCATGTATGTAGGTTCTACATTTATTCTAAATCGACGAAAATAAACAGCTCCGATATGCCTTTCTGTTTGCCTTTAATCGAGAAGTTACAACAGTGAAAACTATCGAAAACGTTCTCGCTTTTGTACGAATTTTTAATGACATTTCAATCCCTCGATTGCATTGAAGTAGAACAACAATTGCGAAATGTTCGGTTTTGTTCAATTGAACAGTGTATAGTGTTTCATTTGGAAGGAAAGTAACTTTTAACTAAATTGAGGTTTGAAGCTGTGTTTTGAAGGAAAAGAGTAGAATTAAAAAATACTAATAATGATGCATGTAGGTATAATATATTAAAGAATACGTCAATAATATTCTATAACAGAAGTTTGTTATTTAATGCATTTTAGATAGAATTTTGATTTTATTATAATAGCAATTTATTAGATAAAATTGCATTTAAAACGTGTGCAATAGTACTCCAGCATTATTCTATCATATTTGAGAGGATTAAGTCGATACACATATTTTAGTTACAAACTGTTTTGTGTATATTATTGGTATTTATCGTAAGTATAATTTAAACATTTTTTCATAATCTCCAATATTGAAACACTATTTGAGTTGGTCCCTACTGACCGTACTGTATTAAATACAAGCCTAATATTACCAAAACTAACTAAATCGATAGTCGATATAGCTAGATAGTTCATGGTGGGAACTTACTGTCATAGAAAGTTTTGTCAAACTGGATAACTACTCCATGTTTAATTATTGTGTAATTAAAAAATCATTACACTTAACGTGGAATTATATAGCGTATCATATACCAATATAATATTTATCGATTATGTTCTCTAAGAATTATTTTCAGCACAATACTATTTAATAAAAGAGGTGACGAAATGTTGTCACTATACCGCGTCAAAGCTGAAATCCATGACTCCTTCTCGTAAACGTAAACGATGATCAAACGAAGACGTGAATATCAGTCTCCGGTTCTCAAAGTGTTAAGGAAGGTGTATTCAGGAATCGTTGGCGGATCGGGTAACCACGGAAAAGGTATTGGCTCAGGAACCATTTAATGGCGAATGGAGAAAGGGCAACCACAAATTCTGAAAGTACTAAAGGATTTAAAAGCATTAAATGTGTCGAACTCGTTGGAAACGTACTTGTGCAAACGTCACTAACGCGAAAAAATGTGGGGAATCTTACGCTTTAACCAAGACATATAGTGTACCATTTCTTTCTAAAAATCTTATACTATATAATTCACATTTAGTATACTTATAGAAAAAAATTCACTCATGCTATTTTTCTAACCTTAAAACATAATATAAAGGCTTCTAAACATTATTTTCATATAAGCATGAAAAAGTGCTTAATAGACACTTTAATGCATGCAATGAGTGAAATTATAATAATATAAACTAGTTCATATCATTTACAATTAAATTAGAGATATTTATGAAAAGTAAAAATTGTCTAAATAAGTTGCAAGTAATTGGTACAAAGAATAAATTTCTCTTTCCTGTAATAATTAATATCTAAAAATGTTTACACCATTTAAAGAAATTATCACAACTGAAATTTATGATCAAATATAGCAGTCTCTGTCTAATGTACTATTGCACATCTGCCTAGGTGCAATATAATACAATTAATTATTTTAAATACTATCACAATATTCAATTTTCAAATGAACAACCTAAATACACGATTGTGGCGTAACATTGTTGTCAACATCTAACTAGGTAGTTAATCATTTCCGGTAACAGACGTAATATTGACAAAGAACAGGTGTAGTTGTTAATAATATTATTTGTAATATTAATACAAATAATATGTAAGTTTAGTATATAAGTGTAGTACGTAAGCGCTGTTATAAAAAATGATAACAAAACAAGTAAAAAATATAAAATGTTAAAAGTTATAAAAATATTATTAGTATCTAAGTTAAAAATGTGTAAATATTGTATATATGTAAATAGTTTAACCTAACTGTACCTAATGTTGTTACTCTACTTGTAAATAGACACTGTCACTGATGACAGTGATTGGTTAGCCAAGAACATGTAGTTTAAGTATGTTGATCGCACCCTTTCTGAATGTGGAAAGTAGGTCGGAGGATGTCGACTCAACCTGTTTGTTTGTGTTCATCTGGGGCCCAATGAATTTTGAGTCCCATGGTGTGGAGAGTTTTGCTGATATTTTCCGTCTTTACTCCACATCAAAAAAAAAAAAAAAAAGGTAACAGACGTAAAGAAAACTGATTTTCGTATCGATCATCCACTTTCTTTCAATTTGCATACACATAGAGTGCTGCTCAAGACTTGGCGGTTCCGTTCGTCGCTTCCATTAAAATTTGCAGAGAGCAGTAAAGGGGTAAGAAGCCTGAGAGTCGGTCGTAATTTCACCGCGTTACCTAACACAGTGTATAATTTGCCGCATACAGCACCGTCGTGGTAATAATTAACGTATTCACAATACGTCCCCCGTGCTTGAAATAGAAGTTAATTGTTGCGTTTCGCGGCAATCGTTCTCGACAAGTGAATTTCGTTCCGCCGCGAAAGGCCTCAATTGTTTAGCGTCACACGGGGTCCAATAAAAGAGTCCCAGACTCGTAACAACTGTTCAACAAATTTGTTACTTCGGCTTCTGTCGGCGCAGAACGTCATATGTACATGGTGGCTCGACCGGCGCACACACAGAAACCGATTGGTTCCCGTTTCGTGTTATTGAGGTCGAGAAAATCGACCCGGTATCGCTTTTCACTCTTCGTCATCTCCATCTCTTTCTCTTTCTTCCATTTCTCTCTTTCCCGCTCCCTCCTTTTTTTATCTCTTTCCAGCAAGCTCGCCTTTGATGTTCGCGCCGAAGAACTTTTTCGGCACGGCAGAGCATAAGGGCGTTTCGCGATATTGTATGGCTGTCGATTCCGCCAATAAAACGTTGGATCTGGCTTGCCACTCGCGGAAACGCGTCAACAAAGAAGTTCTCGTTTCCATTCCGTTCCGTTTTTATTCGAGAGAGTCAACATTAATTCGCACGTCTCCTCTACATTTATATCACACTTGTTCAACGGATTTCTCTCTCTCTCTCCGTATTCCTCTTTCTCGGATACAGGGTGCTTCAAAATTCTACGTCGACCACCGTGATTCTGCACGTCTGGTTATCAGGTTATCAATAAGTCACCAGCACAATGAACTTATTGTTCGTAGTTAAAAATGAATCAACGGTCTCAGTATCGTATTCATAAACACAGATTACGAAGTGTCGATGAAACGATCTCAAAATCATTTCTAAACAGAGATTTCGAGGTATGCGATTTGATACTTTGTTTCACGAATCGGACTGTGGGGGTCTAACCTAAACAGTCTGGAGACACGAGGTGACCTGGCTCCTTTTGGGATTTCAAAGGTTTTCCTTTTAGAGTCAATCGAAGCTAAGATTTCGTTTGGTAAAGAACTTCTTATCGCGCCGTGAAATAAATATCCAATTATCTACTAAAGAAATGGACAGCATAATTTACCTGGACCTTTTTTTCAAGGTTTTTATATTATGTGTCGTCATATTTGAGACAGTGGAAAGTAATCTTGGAAAGGAATCAAAAAGTATCGAAATATTAATTATGACATAGTAATATACGATTAAATAAAGAAATTCTCAAGTGAGTCTTGTTTTTTGTAATTTTTATTGAACACAAGAATCTAGTTACTATGCATTAGCATGTTGATTGTCGAACCCCTTAAAAATCCCACTACATTACAGCAAACGATACAGACCATTTTTCTTGTGCACAAAGATCTGCAGTCTAGTTATTATGCATAAACACGTTGATTGTGCCGAACCCTTTTAAAAAGCCAACAACATTAAAGTAATTTAATTATAAATATTAAGTAATATCAATTGTAAATTGCTTTAAGCATAAATTAATGTTTTTTATTACCTTGGAAATTGACAAAGTGTTAGACCATCCCTTCATAGGCATACATATCAAGGTGTCCTCTCAATGACGTATATAAACGTGTGTATGTTTTAAAAATTTCGCCCTGCATGGATAAATATTAAGTAATATCAATCATAAATTGCTTTAAGCATAAATTAATGTTTTTTATTACCTTGGCAATTTACGCTTAATTTAATTGTAATGAGAACTGCGTATTTACCACCACAAGGTACATATTAAGTTGTAAGAATGGGGGTTAAAGTAAGTTGTATTTCAACTTGCAATGCTAGAATAAACTAAATTGTTACTACTCGCAACAGTGTAAAGTCAATGAAAGTATTTGTACATTACAACAGCTAATTGGAATCTTTAAAATTCTGTAGAACGGGGTCGGAAGTTTTATTAATAAACTCGAGGGCGAAACTAAACGGTCCTTAAAAGATATGAATCACAATCTCTTACGCGGGAATAAGGGTCATCGATCAACCGGAGAATCCGCGAGGATTCCAAAGAAATTCCTGATCCAGATTCCAGGAGCTGTGAGAGCCATGCGCGCCCTCGAAAACCGAGCGAACGAGATCGGCCGGTGGTCCGGCAGTAAAGCTCAATATAAATCAGACCGATCCTTTCGCTCGAGTTTCAGCTCTCTTCCTTTCGGTATTCTTTCGTGTCCATCTTTTTCTTCTGCCCTATCCCGCCGTTGCAGCAGCCGCTGTTCCTCGACACGTAATTACGAGCCTTCGGCTAGGAACTTCCGGGTTCCGGTGCTTTTACCTCGAACCGTGATTACCCAGCGATCCTCGAGGAAAGGAACGCACGAAATGAAAACTGCACGATCGAGTGGAAAGTGGCACGTCTTTGTGACTCGATTCGGAACTTTGTTTCCGACGACGCCGGACACGATATAGCAGCTGCTCGAAAGCAATTCGGTCAGCCGGGGTCGGGCCGAAAGTACCCTTTCTTTTTTGTCCGAAACTAATTTTCTATGGGTGTACAAACAATCTCAGCATTTTATTTTGTACAAGCAGGAAATGGTCTTGAAGCAAAAATATCTTTGGGAAATTAGCCTGAAGGTGTATGCAAATGGAAAAAAATTTGCAAATATAAAATGTTAACTAAAAGCACGAACATCCTAATTTTTAGTTATTTTGAAAAATAGTAGCAGCACAATTAACACATATATAACAATTCTGATTTTATTGGGCAAATAAATTTACGTTACGGTTAATAAATTCTTTAAATTAAGAATTGTTATATTTTCAATTAATCACTTAAACGAAGGAACATTTTATTTCGAAACTATTCAGATAGTCAGTCATCGTAATGTAACAGACTTAATTATTAGAATTAAAATCGTGAAGATATTACAGATGGAACTGCGGAAATTTTTCGGATTGTAATTTAGAACGAAACGAGATTTAAAAACGAGATAACTCTTTGGCACGCTTCTTCAGTCGTTGAAAGCCCTGCAAACGGAGCCATTAATCGTGCACGGACGCGTGAAACTGAGCGTAACGCGTTTTCCTGTTGTCGGCTAGCAAGGAAAATGACAAGAATTGAACGATTTTACATGGTTTGGAACGATACGAGAATTCGTCAGACGCTCTAACTTTCGGCGAAACAGCCCCTTGTTGTTTCTGGGTACGACGACGACGACGCTCGCGACTGCGATGATGAAGTCATGCAGAACGCAGCGGTGGATCAATTTCCACCATTTTCTCCGCGTCTCTCCCTTAGTTTCAACTTCGCCCCCGCTCCTCCACACCCTCCCTGGCCACGATGCAGTGGCCGGATTTTGCGAAAAGTCGATACGACCAGCGCGTCGCGAATTCAAAGATATAACCACGCGCAAAAGCTCGCCAATTTTCTACTTCGCCATGCTGAAATATAAATTTCGTTGAAACCGACGCTATTTTTACCGCGAAATTTTAATCGAAACTCGGGCTACCGCTCTCGCCATTCGTCAGAAAGCGTTCGCGTAAATCGCGGGATATTATGCAGCTTTGTGTTCCACCAGCCAACAGTTGAATTTTCGTTCAACCCTGATACCGATAAAGAATAATAAGATGATAATGAAATTGGAAATATTCTGAATTTTTAGGGAAAAGAGAGTCGGTAGGACGTTAATGAATTTTTACATTCTACTCTCTTGGTTATTTTAATTTCCAACTGCGAATGCTTAGAGAGAGTTCCGAGTTTAAATGAACCATTTGAAAAGCACTAATTTTTGGAAAAGAAGTTACTTTTCTTTATTCGTATTGTTTCATTGTTCTTGCTTCGATAGTTCAGATTGGAAAACTTTTGTGCGATTAATCTTCTATTGTTTAAGTTAGTCTGTCCTTTCATTTCTCTTTCACGTTATTAAGATTTTTTATGTTTCAATCTTTCTCCAGCAAAGAAATTAATTCTGAACGAAGGATGAAACTGAAGAAGGTTCTAAATTAATCTTTTTTAATCTTTCTTCAATATTGTATTAATAATTCATAAAAATTATTAATTTTCGCGTTTGTTTGCTGTACACTTCTTATCAAATTAAGTAGGTAGTTAACTATCACTTGTCCTTCTAGATTGGCAATGAGTATTTTAATAGGAATTATATTAAGTCCTTGTTCGTTACAGGATGCATATGTATATGTATATTTATTGCTTTTGAAACGATTTTCTGTGTCGATTATTATTAGATAATTTACTTGATTATGATTTGACTTTTTCATATAAACGAAAATATTCGTTTAGAATATCTTGCATTACTTTTCTGGTGTATTATGTTAATTTAAAAATTCATTGCCTTGTAATAATTCAGTGCTAATAAAATTTCTTAAAGAAACTATTTTTCCTTCAACAAATATTTAATTCTAGTAGATTTGCAAGCATATGAAAACAAAATGTAACGAGAAATCTATTCAACTGTGTAAGCAATATCTTTTCTAAGTAGATCTCTTGGTTTGCCACATAATTCTTCAGATGCACCACTGTTATTTCAAGAAAACAGGAAATATTCCCAAGAAAATCTGGAATGGATAATTAAAAACTACGCATCGCGTAATTCCGAATGCCTTTTATATTTCTTTTTCAGCGGGAGATGCTTTCCTGCGATGCGTTTCTTTTTTCACCGGCACAGAAAGGTTGATAATAATGAGCAACGAGAATGAAGCCCGGATTAATTAAAAATCCGGCTCGAATTTTATCATTGAAAGTAGTCACTAATTACACGCGGCCGACGAGTTCGACGATCGCCGAATTATTTGGCCGGAACTCGAAGGGGCTAGGAGGGACGCCACGTTTCATCCTTCCGGCAGGACGACGATCCCATCCAAGTGATTTTTAATAGGTCCACTCGATCTCCGGATCAACTGTCGCCCGACTGGAATCGCCGTTTCCTGACGGGCTCCGCGCCTACTCGCAGAACTGAATTTTATTTCATTTGCCGGACCTACGCTGCTCGGGCGTCGTTACATCGATCGGCAACAAATCACCGATCACTAGACACTCGGTGTTTTACATCCGCGGAGCGCAGAAATAAATTGGCAGGCTACAGCGTCAAACTTTAATAGAAATCGGCTATCTTGACAGCGGAAGGGCTGAACATATTAAAGGTTCTGTGTTCAGTGCCTCAGAAATTGCAATAGATAGCTTATTTTCTGACAATGAGACAACTGTACATTGAAAATATTCAGGGAAATTTGTTCTACAAAGATTAGATAGGTACTTAATGGATTAATATGTACAATAAGTAGAATTAGCACATCATGGTCAGGCACATCAGCAGATTGTTATTTTCTACTTATTTTTATGTCTAGGCTCACTCCATTTGCAATTGTACCACCATATCGAAGATACCCTTGTAGAGGATAAGTTTTGTGAAATATCATTGTAATTTTTGAACATTTTGGAATATTATAAACAATGAAAAAATGAAGGGTATTCAATCAACTACTTGGGTGGGTAATTAGCTATCCAGGAAACCTTTTGTTATATTTCCTTAAACAATTTTTTAACTTTCGTCTAAAAAAATACATGTGTTTATTTTTCTGTTTGCATAATAGTTAATACGGCTGTATATAGTGAAATCTTTTATTTTGTACTTTATAGGATTTGAGGATTTATTGAATGTATTAAATAATAATTTATATTTGATTCATACTCGTCATGCAAATATATTCTGATATATCGATATATGTCAAGCACAGAAACAGAAACGAAAGACTCATATGTTTATGAATAATGCATGAAATAAATAATATATCAGATGAAAATTCTAAATTAATTATTATTGACTTGTATATTGTGATAGGCTTTGAAACTTTCCGGGAATTATTGTAAATTTTATAGAAAATTAAAGACTGAAGAGATTTATTTAGAGAGTCAGTTTCATTGTTTACCGCTCCTACTGTTGCGTCAGGAGAAAGATGTTTTTTTACAATATAGAATATCTGGAAGGATTATGAAATTATGAGCTCGTTTTAATAGCTGTTACTTGATCAGTATTGCAATTAATTTCCGAGAGTCTCGAAGGTATTATTGGAAAAAGATATTGCTGAAGTTAGTGATCTCTTGGCTGAAGTGAAGGAGCTTTTATGAGCTAGTAGTAGGAGTCAATGATATCTGATCCATGTTGCATATTCTTCGGATTATTTACGATGTATCAGGCCATTTTAAACAAACTTTTCAAGAGTTTCAAGCATTATTTGTTGCATTTTATTTAGTAAGTATCTTGTTTTAATCTTATATATTATTGAACGTCACGACTAGACTGTAGATCTTCATGTATTTAGAAAAGTGCAAGCTACGATTATATTATTCGAATTTAAATTTCTATTACATTTCAGGTTTGTTGCAACTCAGGTAAGAAAGTATATACCACCGTGTATACATATAATCATCAGTTAATATGCATGTTGTAATAAAAAAAGGCGATTTTCTTTTAACTTTCTGTTCATAAACATTGTTTAGACAATTTAACATAGTAAAGGATATTCTTCCTTGAGCGGATGTCATATAAAATCTCGCGTTATTTCTCATTTGCGAAGATTAAAGTTTCCATTCTCCGACACGTGGTTGGTAAAATTGTAAATTGTACAAAATTGTTAATTGTTAATGGTACTTAATGGAAGATCCTTATAAAGCTAGTTTCGAATCAATATGAAGCAGTGACTTTTTTATTATTCCCTTGGTTTCGGACACTGTGGTACGCACCAACGCAATACCTCCTGTTCGCTAAAATAGAGGACACCGGATACGAGGGTCCGGTTTAATAAAACAATATACCGGGCCGGAAATTCTGGCGAATATTAAGAAAATGGTAGCTCCGAAGAATACAAATTGCCCGGGGGAATAAAGACGCGCGACGGTTCCTGTGCGCGATCCAGCGGTGATCTA
Organism: Lasioglossum vierecki; assembly: GCA_028455595.1. Classification (NCBI taxonomy): domain Eukaryota; kingdom Metazoa; phylum Arthropoda; class Insecta; order Hymenoptera; family Halictidae; genus Lasioglossum; species Lasioglossum vierecki. Next base: position 4,770,339 of record CM052337.1, on the reverse strand, counting down.
TGAACTGTTCACGTGCGAACCCCTGCCGTGGGAGTTCAGCCGGAGACGGGGGATCACATTGTTAGCTTTTCAACGGCGGGGAAAGTGCGGTTGATACACCGTCGGCCTGAGGATCGCAGAGAGAAAGAACCTGGACTCAATACGTGACCGGCGAGCAAACTGCTTTACTGTCCGCTTTCAAAAATCGCGCGCGCTGTCCCTTTTCCCGCTTTTTTATCGTCCGACTCCTCATCCCTTCCGCTTGGAACCCTCTGTCGCCCTCCGAGGACACGTTGAAAGCATCGTTCCGCCGTCCTGTTAATCACCAGGTTTGCCGCGCGAGATTTCTCTCCGCGTCGACGATTTTTTGCCGGATCATCGCTGATTAGAGGCGACCGCCGCAGCACGACGCAGATTTTATGATACTTTATGGCGCCCGGGCTCCACGGCCGCGCCGACATTTTTCTTTATAACGCTCCCGGTCGTGTTAAGCGTGAAATGTACTTTTCGCGGCCAGCAGATTGCACCGGCTACAACGGGCGACGCGATGCGACGACGCGTCGCGACGCTTGCTCTGCTTGCCCTGCTTTACGTGACGATTTCGTGTCGCTGCGTTGGCTCTAACCGGGATTCTTGCGGATTTCACGCGAAAGTAGAATACCGTGTTTAATCATTAGTTCACTCAGTCGCACACTAAGTATACTATATTAACTCCCGAGCTTCGTGATCCCGCTTTACTGTCGCGGAATTGACGGTCGCTCGTAATTGCAAAAGTGGCCAAACAGGGGAACATAAAGTTTTCTTTTTACACCGGGAATTAAAATGTAAAACGTCTATCATTTAGACCGTGAATGATCTCTGTACACCCTTTCAAGTGGAGTACATTTTTTAACGAACCCAAACACTTGAGTTATTTTTCTAGATGTTAGAAAACTTAGTTTATCATACTACCTGATGTGAAAATATCATTTATCATGTTATAATAATAAACAGAATTTGTGTGCCATTGTTTTTCTTAAAGTTAATTACTTAATGAATCTTGCCAAGTATAATGTCAAGAAATTCTCAACTCATAATTTATTTTGTGTTATCTTGATTTACGTAACAGCACACAACATTACGAAATATATTCTAAATTGTTTTTGACATAAAATTGAAATTTTTAAACGTGATTTCAATATCTCTAACAGTATGTATTTTTTTACTTTTAGAAATGCAATATTTTAGGAGGATTAAACCATTTTTTATAGAATAGCATTTCATATAGTTCTTACATTTGTTACGATGTATTTCTCTCAAAGAATAATAATAATAATAATAATCAGTTAGACACATAGCTGTACTTTAGCTTCCCGATAAGAAATTATCTTGAAACACCGTATATGTAATCAAAAAGGATTTAATGAAATATTTGTTTACTAATCGATTGAATAGAAATCTTTCATTAGAAACAATAATGATTATAATACGGATCTTTATGGAAAATAAAAATATTCTGCATCGATTGTGAAAAGCAGTAGTTGAATAAAAATTTATTTCATTCTTTAATGGTATCTTTACATTGAAAATAAGCTAACACTATTCTTAGATTTTTTATATTCTTCACTGTATATTTTACCCAATTAATTTCTTCATAAACGATGCATTTTAGATTGTATAATGAAACGTTTATGGAATCAGGAAAGAAATGTTAACGTTATCGGGGAAGCTATTTGTAAGTTTGCAGCGTTACGTGCAGAGCGTAATTACCATCCGAAGGTTCGACGTAGTAGACACTAATCGAACGTTAAAGTTTTTATTAAATTTAAATTCAAGTTACGTGCTTACCACTGAGGAGGAATAATCCACAGGCAACGAGTGTTCTATGGTCCGAATAACAATGTCCAATTAAAGCGGAGATTGTGGCGGCAAGGACCAGCGCGGCCGCAGCCACTTGAAACGGCGCGGATATTCTGGAACAGATCAACGAAAATTAATTATATTTGTCTAGCAAACTGTTGTAAGCCATTAAACAATTTCTACACGCTAGACCTTGTGTGAAATTCAGAAACAACAATTAACTTGCGAATTTTTAGCAATTCACACAAAGACATATCGTTTCACAATCTTGCGACAAAAGTGTAGCAAGTAAAAAGAAACATATTTTTGAGTCATTACTAGACTGCGGATCTTTATGGAAAATAAAAATCTTTTGCATCGATTGTAAGAAACAGGAATCACTTGAAAATTGATTTTATCCCTTGACGACTTTGTTACATTAAAAGCAACATTACAACAATCATGAATTTTTAAGATCTTCTATTGTTTTATATTTTGCACAACCAGATTCGCAGTCTAGTTATTACCATTAATGATTTTTGTAAATACTATTTCAGACGTCATAAAAAACGTATTAATTTATATAGAAACAAATAAAACAAATAAAAAACGTTACAAGTCAAAAGGGTTGTTTTTTTACAATTGTAAGGCTGAAATAATAAACATTACATTATTTTTGTTCAGTTCAAGATTATAATCTGTATAACAATAACTTTTAACGCCTCTACAATATTCTACTATATTAGAGACAGTCGTTCTTGATTTTCAAAATGCAAAGATAATTGACAAAGATACAGATTTAGATCATAGGATATTGTTGAAAAGAATTCATACGATTAAAGATCCTAGCGTAAATCTTAAATATGTAACACCTAAGATTCATGAATATTCCGCAACATTACTGAACCAGTAATGATTTCTACGATGAAAATTTCCAAACAATTACATTAACCGTAATTATACCATAAGATCAAAATCTAGTCTCTTTAAAATGGAAATTTTTACTATCCTTTATTAATCTAAGTTACCACGACAACGTGGTATACAGACAGTTAAACGTAGTTAGGATTTGACTTTTCAAGATTTGAAATAACCGCCGAATATTGATTGATCTACGCATCGATCGATTATCTGATTCATGACTTCGGAGAGTTTCACTGTTTGTCTCAATATCTTACAAGTAAGAAGACATGAACACGGCACATCGCATTGTTCTTCTATAATTCCTAAAGTTATTTCAATAAGCAAGAAAGTTGACATATTTCATAAAGTGTTTAACGTGTTCTCATCAACAAAATATTACTTTCATGTTGTTTTAATAATTCACAGACGCAATCATAATTTTCTTGAAAACGGTCTAAACAAATACAGAAACGTCAAAATTAATATATTACAAAATTGCTTTCAATTAAAGTGATCGAATCGGTGCGCCGAAAACATCAACTTTGGTTAAGGAAAGACGTAGTTTTTTGTGCGATTTGTTTAATTATTGAAATACTTTGAGAATAAATACCTTTTAGACAGCTCGCGAGCATATCAAGGACAGTATCCAGAAATCGAGGAACACAATATAGGAGGTGACGTATAGGCAATACACTGTTCGATTGAAAAAACCGTCTAAAAATTGACGACCGTTCCGTAGAACTTCCAGAAGGACACTGACGAGCTGCCGGAAAGGGAAATGCGAGCGAGGCCCGAGCGAGGACGCAACAGAAAAATAATCCGTGAAACGACCATTTAGGACAATAACAAAAAAAAAACGGTACCCGTGACGAACTTCGCTTGCTGGTATCGGACGGCGCGAACACATTTTTGTTAGTAGTAATTTCATGGATGTTACTTTTAAGTAATATAACATTAAAGTTTAATTCGTTATATAATAAATACAATAAACATTAATTCGTGTTAAAATTGTTATTAGATTGTGGAGGTTTAGGTAATTTCACGAGTTTATAACTGTATAAACTGAAACTACCCAATTGCTAATAATAAAGTTACAAAAGGAATTCATTTCTACCATTATAAATTTTATTCTGCGTTAAAATAACGTACGAACTTCAGTTTATTGCAGCGTTGATTTTAACATTTATCTCTATTTGCGGAGTATTACACACTATGAATATTCAACACATTCATCACCACGTGTTTGTGATGATAGCTTGAATTTTGCGTATAAGGGTGGACTTAATACTCTCTATACATATCTACTGTCGTTTAAAATATTGAAATATTCTGTGCAATATTCAATTACACATTACATCTTATTTAATATTTCGTAAAAATACAATGATACATGTAATAAAACTATATAGTCATAAAACTTATCCATATTTCTCCAGAAATTTTAAATTATAATTCATCATTTCTAAATAAAAACACAAGATATCTCGTATTTAGATTGTGGATATTATGCACTTATGACCAGACAGCGGATTTTATGTATTTATGACAAAGATGAATAGGTATAATCTGAAACAGTAAATTTATTGAAAAAGTTAAAAGATAGTGTTACATTATTTTCAACCTATTAAACACATTCAGAAGGAATAAATTAATTCCTATTTCACTCTAGTTTGTTGCAATACAGCTGGAAAATTTTTATTTTGCATAAAGACCCGCAGTATAGTCATCACATCGGATCCTTACGATTTTTCTGATTAAGAAGAGAAATTTCTTTAATAGATATTTAACCAAGTTCCATCTAAAGAGGCTCTGTAATTTTATTTTAAATAATAATTTCAGAAGAAGTTGTGTCACCATATTCACCCACATAGTTGCTGAATTGTGTTTAAAATTGCTGTGGCTACTTAATAATTCATTAAGAAATTCTCAACTATTGGTACATAAAGTGTTGGGATTAGGGATTGCAATACCGGTATTTCGTGCTATTTTTAAATTTCGTGAAACTTGTATTTGTTAAGGTAAAATACCGGTATTTTCGGTATTAGTTGAAAACAATAAATGTTTTTTGCATCTATTCTTATTTGAAAAACGTATTTACAGTAGTACCAACATCAATCATTTGCTCTCTTGTCATTTGCTGACTTACAATTAGCTGTAAATAAAAAAATTGCAAGAAACAATAATACAAAAGTAATACAAAAAATAGATTTACCTAAAACCGTCAGACGAGAGATCGAGTTGTTCGAAGATGAAGAACACCGAGTCAAATATTTAGAGGAAGTATATCGTTTATTATTAATAGTACCACCAACGAGCGTGGATGCCGAAAGAGCATTTTCAACTGCAGGTAATTTGGGCAGCAAATACGTTGCAGGCTTAATGACAGTCCAATAGATGCATTGTTTTTTACAATGTTTTTTACAGTGTTTTTTACAATCACATTTCAAAAATATGCAGTTAATGTAGTTAATGTTTTTTTTCTATTAATAGATAATAATGATATTTATTCTTAGTATCTACACTATCTTTTTACACTTAGTTATTATAGTATCTTCTTAATAATAATACTATATGTTTTGTTCCTTTATTGTATTATAATACTGTAATGGTTTGTGTTTTATTATATTTTTTCAATGATTATTTTACACCTGTTATTAATAATATTTTATTACAACATTTTATATTCCTATATAACAAAATTGTTAATAAATTCGTAGTTTAACTTTTTGGATAAAACTAATAAGTATGGCAAAACACAACTGTGTTTTTTTAACATTTTTGAAAATTTCTAATACCGGTATTCCGGTACAACGTTTAAAAAAATACCAAATTCCGGTATTATATTTTTGGTCCGGTATTGGAAATCCTAGTTGGGATGCAATCGATATTAACCCTTTGCACTCGGAGCTATTTTACCTGGAAAATCAAACGTTTCTTCTGACCCTGAATATTCCCATTCTCCATGATTTTTTAAAATTTGGTAGATATGAAATTGATATAATATCTCCTACAATACTTAAATGTTTAGTAATTGGTTAGATACCGACGTATCTGATAATGTAAACAATATTTTAAATAATAGTACAGCAATTTTTAGTGGTGCCTCAGAGGCGCCCTCGAGTGCTAAGGGTTAATCATGCAGGGGTATAAAACGTTCAGCGAAATTTTTTAATCTAAATTTAGTTGCCGATTCTGGACAATTCCTTCGGCGTAAATAGAACATCGTTCAACGTACATGGGAACGGTGAGCAAAACGGGGAACGACAATGGATCGACAGATGCTTTGGTATATGTGTGATTTAAGTCGGGAATTGTTCGTGTCGCTGGCACCACATCGACGGCTATTGTCAACGCGTTGACAGATTTCATATAGTTTACGCCAGGAAGTAAAACCGGATGCAGTTTTCGACCGGTTTATGGTAGCACGGACGACTTTATACGAGTATCAAAACGCTGTCAGTCAATAATGCTACCGGCATCGGAGGATGCGAGATAAAACAAAGTGCGAATATTTCTTCCTGGTTTTTAGTAACACTTCTTGTTACGCGATACGAAATGAATAAAGTACAGCAGCTCCATACCAGCTCCATTTGTTGTATGAACCTCAGCTGCCTCGGAATCGATTCTATATTAGTATTTGTCTTCGTTCAAATAAATATTCATTACTATTTGCTGCATTTGCAAATCGCACACATTTTATACAACCATTCAAAATATTTTCGAACTTATTTGTATGCTAAATAATCTAGCCGAGATTCAAACAGGTAGTTTCTACTGGTTAAAATAGATTTAATATCTTACTCTTCATTATTTCATCATAATAAAAATTGCAGAGGATGAAATGCAAGATTTTTAATTTAATATTAAATGTACGCACACTTTATTATTTCTACCACCGTATCCTTCAATGACGAATATCCCATTGAAGAAGTTTTCTCAAAAATTAAATTATGAACAATAATAATTTTCCATACTTATTATATGAATATGTATATAAAATTCGTCCAGACAAATATGTGTAGAATTAAAAGGTGAATTTAGTCTGGGAAAGGGTGAATAAAATGTGTGAAAGTGTTAATTTGGAATGCAAAACTTGCGTACCATTTTAAAATTTATTTCCAGCATAATTGATCTTCCTTGAAATAATTTTTCTAATGCTGGGCAAACAAATAGATTTGTTAGACTTCGTAAAACAAAAAAAAGGAAAAATTTGACAATTATTTCTGCCTCAATCTAATTTTTTAAGACCAAGACACAAAATAAGTGCATTTTCAAACGAACCCAAACGATATCTGAATCACAATTGGTTCCCGAGACATAAGCCACCGAATACCGTCATTAGAGGACATCTTGCGCGCTTGAATACCTGGAAGTAGCATGACCCAATTGTAGAAACTACGGACAGGATAGTAATAGTGATAGTAAAAAGCCGCTGAGTCGGCATCTAGCAGTGACTACTGCCAGATCCTAGATTGAAGACGATTATCTCTGCGAGTGCGAATCCGAAATCTTTTGATGCAGCTGTTACTATATTATTGACTGTGTCTCAACATGAAAAGCAATTACAGTGATATTCAAATTTAAATTTTCTTTTTTTCATTGTACTGATATCTATTATCAGGTATCACAAGATACACAATCACTATACTACACGATGTATTATAAATCATTATATCAAGTCATTATATTAAATTCACCCTTTTACAGATCTTTATCCTCATGCAAATCAAATTCATATTGTGGGCGATTCAAGCATGATTGTACAGCATTCAGTCGTGATCTTATTTGAAGTTATGCCAAATCTTTGCACTCAAAAGGCAAACATGTTACAGTTACTTGAAATATCTTTGTGACTTTATTTAGAGAACAACTACAAAAATTGGAGGAACATAGTCTGGAGAAAGTGCATGAACGTTACTATTGAAGAAGTATCTTTTCACTCTTCAAACAATGAACATTTTGTGGATGTTAGTTTTTAGTCTTGCAACGATCACCCGCTCAGACTGTAATAATGATTATAATAAATTTATGGGTACATGAAAATACCTGAGGAAGCTATAAAATAACCATTATACAGGGTGTCACAAAATTCCTTCAACATTGGGAAATGGGAATTTCTTGAGATCATTTGAAGCAACATTTTCCTTTGCAAAAATGGCATCCGTGGCTTTGTTAAGGAGTTATTAATGAATAACACTGACCAATCAAAGCGCGTCCTAGACAATTGGCAGACTGTGCCAACACGCGTCTGGTTCGCACTCTGATTGGTCTGTGTTTCTTGTTAATATCTCCTTAACAAAGCCGCGGACGTCATTTTTGCAAAGGAAAATGTTGCTTCAAATGATCTCAAGAAATTCCCATTTCCCAATGTTGAAGGAATTTTGAGACACCCTGTATAATAAACGAAACTATATATACAGTATACTGTTAAATAAGTATTTTACAGCTTTCCATTGTTACACAAAGTAAGCTTCGAATTTCGAAAGGGTGAATTTGGTTCGCAAGGGGGATGAATTTGGTCTGCAGGAGGGTGAATCTGATTTGCAGACAGGTGAACACGATCTGCAAAGTGCTGAATTGGGTGTGCAAAACCTGTGTAATTTCCATTCTACACTTACTAAAGGCCTCCAAATTTTAGCGATGATCAAGAGAGTTAAGTATTACCACGAAACGTTTCTCCCGGAACAATTTAACGAATGGTGCCCTACAGCGACGTGAGCGATCGTCGGCTCGAACAAGACACACGTCATTGAGGGATGAAAATGGATGTTACCACCTCCGACACTGCGCTCGGGGACTCCGGAACTTCCCGTAGACGAAGACGGAAGAGGTTAATCAAGATTTGCGGTGAAGCCCACATTCGGGTGACACGACGATACGAATATGCCGCCTAAATTTTGATTGATCCCTCCGCCGACTTCGGAAGCCCTTTCGAATTCAGGTCCCTTGCCGGCGTGCCGGGTAAAAGACTTAAATTTATGGCTATTTTACGTGTTACGACCACGTGACAGCTGGCCTGCTGATCACTAGGAATTTCCACCGAATTGATAGGCTGTTGGTCACGGTCAGGAAAAATGACACTGAAATTTTGCAGTCGACACGATTCCTTCGTCTCATTTAAATTTTTATACTAAGACAAATATTGGGTCTAGCCATCAATAATTCCTGTTTCAGTATGTCGAGTTTCTTTGTTGATAAAATAAACAATAATTGGGTATTCGCTATTATCGGCAACCACTTGTTGCTATCCATCGGATAGCTTGAACGTAACGAGTCATTGATGTGATTAATGCATGATTACAATTGGTTTCAGGAAATGGAAATCAGAATAACAATTATAGTAACAACGAAACTATTATTGTATTGTACAATGCAATGTTATTGGAGTGAAAGGCACACGATCCACACAAAATCAAAAGAATACAATAAACATAAATTTCTAATAGTAAGAACGCCATTCAAAATTCGAAATTGTTTAGAAAAGAATAAATGTGAATTTTTTAAAGTGATCAAATGATGCTCGATTATCTTGGCGTTTACTTCAGTATACATATACATAAAATCCAATACTTTCTTCATTAAAATGTAGATACAAAGTTCTCCATAATTCTGTATGTACAGTTAATATACCAGAAATTAATTAACAGTGCAAAATAAAATATTATTCTTATAATTGGTCTAGCGTGTGATATCAAAATTGCAAATAAAGATCGAAGGTAAAAATTTTACATTTTCAAGATATGCAAATCAGACTTATATGGATTCGAATTACAAGGTTCAGGTTTCTCTTTTAAATCGAAATTGTAGCATTAGAATTACGATAAAGAAATATAAAATGTGTAATAATCATGACTCGATTATGGTGCAGACTTTAGAATTAATAGTTTGTAAGAAACATTTGTCATTAATGGCGACGAAATTGGTGGCTCACCACACAGTTCAATGAAACGTCAGCGTCTCACTGGCAAAGGTTACTGATGCCTCGAAAGCTGAAGTCAGTGCTTTACGGAATCCTATTAGACACCGAACGCTCCGGGGGGTTAAGGATTGAAATCGCATTTGCATTATTAAACGATCAATTCGGAGCTGCTTGAAATCGTAGGCTGTGCACCATTCTGATGCCACTTTTTTCCCCTGCCAATACCACTCCATCGGCTGTTTATGGAGAGCGAACGAGTGGCTGGAAAACGGAATTGGGAACGGCGATATACCGTTCCCCAACTTCGAACCTTTAATTGGTCCTCTCCTGCACGCTCGATTGCTATACTTAAATTTCACACAAACACCACGCGCATTACTTCCATTCAACTTCATAAGACGTCGCCATTATTAATCAACTGCAATCGTCACCCAATTCTATTTTTTCGTGTCGGACATGGTCCGGTTAACAGTACCCACATTTTGTTATTATTAATCTTGTAAAGTAGTGTATCTAAATGCTGAGAGACATACCAACGCTCAGAAAAGTCACGTAAAATAAAGAAAAATTATTTAATGATACAAGAATAGGAAAGACGAGGTTAACTATTATGTTATTATATAGTAGGTATGCCTAGTTATTACTAGATTGCGGTTTTCGTGCATTTATGAGAAACGTGAGTGAATCAAATGCAAGACAGTAAAAATATTTAGAGAATTTAAAATTATATCTGTACTGTGAATAGGATGTGCGATAAAATTATTAAATTGAATTAAAATTAAAATATGATTAAACCATGAATTTCTTTTTTAGTCATATTAGACATGATACAATATTTTATCCATATAAGTCTCCAGCACGGGCCTGCCGAAGGACATTTATGTACCAGGGACACTAGTCTTTGATTCTTACCGAACGTAGAAAAGGACAGCCGAGCTCGAGACAAATTTCCAACTTCTTCATTTTTCATTATTTTTTTATGGGACTTCCATGACCATATTTCTGGCATCTTTATAATTAAAATCATACCAAATATGATATAATTCCGATGATATTAACGTGTGTCATAGACAATTAAAATTTCGGAAGCGAAGAAGGATAGCGAATGGGAAAGAAAGAAACGCACACAGTCGCGGTAACCGGCACATTTCAAAGACTCACCGACAACTGTAGTTTCTTACGCTCGAAACTTTAATTGTCTATTACACAAGTAAATATCATCAGAACTATATGGTATTTGGTATGATTTTTATTAGAAAAATTAAATAAATATAGTCATCGAAGTCCCATAAAAATATAATGAAAAATAGAGAAGTAGGAAATTCTGATTAGGCGAGCTCACCGATATATCCGATTCGCATGGTGTCATACTTCTCGGCGACTGAGGCCTCTCTATTTCCTGGCCCCTCAAGGGGGTATACCCCGCAGTAGTGGGGATAGATCTGGGACAGCTACAGGTCAGACTTTTGGGACATTTATGGATAAAATACTATATAATGCAATCAAATTATGAATCATTAGATGTCAAAGTCTTTGGATTTTAATGTACAGAATACTAATTTCATAATTACCTGAACAGTGCACAAGGATTAATAACACTTAAATTCACTGGAGCATTCCATACAGTCTGTGGTTTTAATGGCAGCTGAATTTAGAATAATATAATTCGACACACGCCATTATTTCAATTATAATGTACGATTGAAGTCAACGTAGTGGAACAGCACGTGTTACACATCTGGATTTATCATAGGAAATGAAATAATTGTGTGGTTGCGAAAAATATTTCACAGGCGCGTGGAGATATTACTAAACCGTGTAAAATGAGCTTGCAAAATAAATCGTGAATCTGCCGGTTACAGAATCTCTGAAAAAATCGTATAAAATAAATCGATGCAGTTTCGAACCGTGTTCTCTTGGAAAGTAATTAAAATAATTTTTATACGATCTTCAGATCTAATTCAAAGAGGACATTATGAGTAATTTTGAAAATCTGTGTTGCTTGCAATAGAAAGATCATACTTGTACGTAACAATAAAAAACATAAAATAATATTATTGGTTGCACCTTTCTGCAACAATTGCCTTCAATAATTATGAATAATTTTTACCGTATTCTGACCATGATCAACTTACTCTACTCCCTGCATTTACTATACAGGGTGTCCCAAAATTCGTGTACTTCCCGGAAATGGGAGGTTCCTTGGGTCATTTGAAGCGACATTTTCCTTTACAAAAATGACGTCGGCGGCTTTGTTTAGGAGTTATTAACAAAAAACACGGACCAATCAGAGCGCGGCTACAGCGGATTGATTCTGGCTCGGCCAATGGTGCCGCCACGCTAAGCGGGACCTGTCGCTGAGTCGGACCCCGTTCGCTATAGCCGCGCTCTGATTGGTCCGTGTTTTTCGTTAATAACTCCTAAACAAAGCCGCCGACGTCATTTTTGTAAAGGAAAATGTCGCTTCAAATGACCCAAGGAACCTCCCATTTCCGGGAAGTACACGAATTTTGGGACACCCTGTAGCATGCGAACCGGTCGGATCTTTAAACTCGATTATCTCAAAAACGCGGAGTTAGACGATAAAAATATTATTCCTCCTGTTCGACTTATTTTTTCATTTAGAATTACCCCCTGCCCGATTGTACTAAGATTTTCGACCCACCTTTGTAAGAAAAAAGAATGGAAAATACTTTTGACTCGTACAACATTGTAGATATCCGAGACTTCTAGTATCAATGCATCTATCGACCCTACATATAATGAAGGCATGATCAAAAATAAATAATTCCACACGACATGCTTTACACACTATAGCTAAACGTTTCCATAGCAAACGTTCTCGGCGAACGATCGCATCGCAAAGAAACAGATCGACAGGCTAAGAACCACTAAGATTCTCGATCCACCTTTTATAAGAAAAAAGAATAGAAAATACTTTTCGGACAAACCTCGTCCACCATTGTAGATATCCGACACTTGCAGTATCAATGCATCTATTATATAACGACTCTACATATAATGAAGGCATGATCAAAAATAAATAATTCCACACGACATGCTTTTCACACTATAGCTAAACGTTTCCATAGCAAACGTTCTCGACGAACGATCGCATCGCAAAGTAGCAGATTGACAGGCTAAGAACCACCAGGCATGCTGCGAATATATACGGGAGTGGGAGTGGGACAGGATCTTAGAAGCCGTGGAATCATCGTTAAAAACGATCGACACGGTCCTCGAGCAGAATCGTCGCCGGGAGCTCAAGACTCGACGAGGAGGTCGATTGGGAGCGTAGTCGTGGTAGCGCCACCCCTTAGTGCAAGACGCGCCGTTACCCAGCATGCTCCATTTACCACGATAGCTACGAATACGTGTATTACACTCGGGGTATCGAAATTCCCCTCGGCTCGAACCACCCCCGCCCCCGAACCCAGGACACGACGTCACACCCTCGTGCCAGCCATTTCACCTGGAACGACAACCATCCCGCGACATAACGATACGATGTTTCGCCGGGAAAATTTCGCGGAAATTTCGGCCCGTTCCCGAACTGCACCCGCGTCTCCACGCCGCCGCGTTCGACTGCAGGTAAGTCTCTCTTGGACGTGAAATTTACACGATGCGTCTGCCAGTTTCGCGACGGGGCGAAAATTTCGTGCAGTTTTTTGCCCGGTTTCCGCCAGCCACGCTCTCCTCACGCTTTTCCCCAGTCTCCAGCGTTCCACCCCCTTTTTTCCTCGGTTTCTTTTTTGGCCCCGTTCGGAGGAAAAGTTGGCTGCCGGTACGTTTCGGGGTGTGAAATTCTGTTTGGGGATTCTCGCGGTTTCGCTCGACGCTGTCTTGCTCGCGATCCTTGCCGCCCTGCTCCGTGCCACTTGAGACAAGAAGTGGAGGAAATGGTGGCGCGGGTATCGTTCCTTTGTGGAATATCGCGGCACCGTTGCGAAACCGCTCTTTCGGATACGTGTAGGAGAGTCGCAGATGCTTGTAGGATAGTTGGAATCGATATTTTCTGCGAATATGGTGGACGTACGCCGTCGGCCGTGAGTATCGACGCACTTGGAAAAGATGGAATAAAGGACGAGGAATTTACTGTTTTGAAATGAGCTTATGAATATGAGTATATGCGTACATGTGTATATGTGTGAGCTGAGTATATCAAAATATATATACTTTCTAAATATTAAAAATTTTATGTTTCTCTACAAAGCATTCTGAATGTAGATTGAATCATTACCAATTATCATATTGGTATATTAACTAATGCAGTTTGTCCGTACAAGGTGAAAAGTTTCAGATTTGGCGCAATAATTGTAACCCTAAGGGAAGTCGATAAAGTTATACATACATATAAACTGTAGTTTGTGTACAGTCAAATAAGATGTACAATATATGTAGAAAGACGATGATTATTCAGATATTATCGAGACTTCAAAAATACGTGATTCATTAGAGTACCTACAATCACTGGCATTGATATTCGAGTACAAGGGGATTATGTGTTATGATATTCAATAATGTATCGCTAAAATTAATCTGAGCCTCTTGTGAACATTAAGTATATATGTATATATTCTAATGGAAAATGAAAGAGCTCCGAAGGTAGCCGAGTAATTAATATCCACCGAAGTAATTAATTGATATTGGATGAAATATCTACAATAATGATGAGAATAATAGAGAAGGCAGAAAGAGGAGTTCCCATTCGTAGAATGTAAAAGGAAGGGCTTATTGCGTTCGATCAGTAATACTACATTTATTCGAAGAACGTACAACGAGATGAAATGTTTCTAAAATAACTCGAAGTGTGCTTTCATATAATTCCACACAGAAATAGGTTTTCCATTATACATCTAGACTGACTTTTATGAAGAAATTTGTTGGTAGAAATATAAAACAGAAAAAATTAGAGAAATCCAAGAATATTGTTATGATGCTTCCATGTAGGAAATCTATTAAGGGATAAAATGTATATAATGTAATATGATGTAATATAATGTAATATAATGTAATGTAATAATAATATAATGTAATATAATGTAATATGATGTAATATAATGTAATATAATGTAATGTAATGTAATATAATGTAATATAATGTATATAATAAAATTTTTATTTAACTCTTGCTGCTCATAAACGTTGCAAAACAATTTTATATCACACATGGAAAAACAGAAGATTGATTGGAAATTATTATTTGCAATTTTCCTGGTGGGTTGAACTTACTTGTTTAACAATGATATGTGCGCATCGTCGTTTTCACTTGAATTATGGCTCACCATGATTATATTTTAATTAAGGTCGTGTCTCGTGAACGTTGCTGGCAATGCCTCATTCTTCGTGACTCACAATGCCTGCCACGCCTCGACATAATGACATCGATGACGCGATTCACGCGCCGTCTCGTTAATATTCCTGCCGCGAGGTCCGCGTATATTCGATCGTAATAATTGGCTCGTCGCGGCGAATCATTAAAACGGCAAAGATCATCGTTCGATTCGCCTTTCCAGCGCATAAATTTCGACCACCAACCAGACTGTAACGGAGACCTGACGCGACCGGTTACACGTTGCACTACGAAATGAAACGATTCCGGTTAATGAACGCGCAACTGATTACGAGCCATCGAGGAAATGTCCCCGGTATGTATGTTTTATCAGAATCACTGTTCAATATTCCGCCATTTTCCATGTCACTGAATCGTAATTATTATTCCATCCCCTCTGCATATTTCATCGCAAGAAAATTTGTTCCCGCGAGGGTAGTTCGAAAATTATAATCCTTAAATGTTAAAGCTCTTTCTTCTGTCGTGAAGTATTTACATTTCCTGTATTATTAAGCATCCAAGCTAATTTATTTGATGTGACGAAACGAAGAGACTTATTAAATTTTCTTTGTAAAAAAAATGAATAAAAAAACTTTTTAAAAACCACGCTTATATTAGAATGCACTAAAAAGGAGAAAATAATATTTTTAGATATTAGTGGTCTCGCCCATGCTTTTATTTATAGTCACTAATATCTAAAAATATTATTTTCTCCTTTTTAGTGCATTCTAATATAAGCGTGGTAATAAGTCAATTAATTTATCGTTGCTTTCGAAATTCTGTAATCTCTACATAGAATCTATATAGAAAATAATTTCATACATAATGATTTGGAACAATGTCATAATGCATTTAAGAATTCAGTATGAGTAATCTGTGGATTGTGCAATATTTTACAAAAGGTTGAAATAAATGAAAATTTGCTTATTATTTAGAATCAGAATTCATGTTTGCAACCGAACTTTACTAAATTTCTTTACATAACTCAAATACTGATCGACCGATTAGTTTTTCTCATTTGCTTCGTTACTATTTCCTGTCGTCATAACAAGTTTGTCTTGTAGCTGCAACAAAATATTGATTAAGTGTTTTATTTATAATACTATATTTAGATACGTACACAATATAGAGAAAAGATGATTGTTTCAAAATTGTTCCAAACGTTAGAACTCGTTCCATTTTTCACGTATTTTCAAAAGCTGGTATATTTTCAGCTCACACTATTTAACTTAAAAATAGTATTAATTTTTTTGCGTTCGCATGACTATGACAGGTGCTGCGCGTCAAGCTAACAGGGGCTTATACGTTGAGCAAGTTGACATGATTGCACGTTGTCCAATAAATAAATAAAGCAAAATACGTTTTTAAAAAATTTTTTCTTTAACGATGTATCTATGCATCCTAAGACAGTTTGTTCATAAATTATCAATGATATTCTGGAAAAAAATCATAAAAAATTCTGAGACTTGTGGTGAAGATTTTACACAGCTATTTTTAAAAAGAGTAATTAACCCCTTGCACTTGGAACTATTTTAACTGGAAAACTAAACATTTCTTCGGATCTAGAATATTTCAATTTCCTATGATTTCTGAAATTTTATGGGTATGGTATTGGTATAATTCCTCATACAATGCCTAAATATATAGTAGTTAATTAGATACCGATGCATTTAATAATGTAAACAATATTTTGAATAATGGTGCAGCAATTTTTGGTGGTGCTTCAGAGGAGACAAACGAGTGCAAAGGGTTAAATATGAAATTGTTCAAGTTCGAGTCACTGCCATCAAATTCGAACAAATGTATTTTACGTCTTCGTTTCTCTGTGACGATTTAACAAAATGTCGACCATCGCGTCGGTCTTTCAAATTCAGCGCAGTCTTTTAATCTGCAGAGCGTGATGCCGAACGTATCGCTGAAAATGTCTGACGCAAGACCAAAAAGGGGAGGAGTGGACTGGGTAATGGAGCGTTTCTTCAAGCGCTGCTACATGCATACGTACATACACACGTATTTTCATCCAGCTGAAAATCGCCTCTCGACCACACACAACCGCGGAAACTGCGAGAATGGCACGCATGGTTCGCGTAAACCTAGGAAAATTGACGCGACACAAGGCGACGCGACGCCGAGCATCGCGACGGACCGTTCCCCGTGTTCCGTCACTTGTTCGACGGAACAGCCTTTTGTTGGAGATCGCAACGTAATGCTGCGATTGTTCATTAAAACGTGAATGACGACTGCTAACGTGCATTTTAATTAATACCGTCGTCATTGCAGCGGTTTGGAAATTCCGATTTTAAGACTAGAAGAAGCCGTGTACATTTTATTTGAATTATACGCTGATCCTGTGGATTTTATTTATTACCATGCTTATTATTACCTTGCCGTCAAAGTTGTGCAGAATTACAATTGAATTACATTGTAATTTATAATTCAGATTTTCATTCAATTAAATTACAATGTAATTCGTAATTGTAATGATGTACAATTATAAAATACATTGTAATTGAATTAAGAAAAAATGAAGTAATAGGCACGAAGAGGTTGAAAAATCCATGTGAAGATTTCAAACAGAAGGAATTAATTATGTATAAATTTACTAGCTGCTCGTAACGTGCCTACAGCACACCTTCAATTATATTGTATTTCAATTATATATTGTATTCCAATTACACATCTGATTACATTTGACACAATTAGTAATTGAATTAACACAACTCTGCTTGCCGTGTTGTGTCAAATCTTGTAATCGAATTTTAAATCTCTTACCGATAAGCTAGAGACATGAAACTTTAAACAAAGCACTGGATGACTATGCAAAATTTAAAAAAATTTTTTTAACTACGCGTTTAAGAGATAAAAAATCTCAGCAGAGTATCTCAGCGGGAATCGAACCCGGACCTTCCTAAATACGCTCGGTAGTGAAGACTGAAAAGTAGAAAATAAAAAAATATGTAAAAAAACTTTCTAAAAACCACGCTTATATTAAATGCACTGAAAAGGAGAAAATAATTTTTTTAGATATTAGTGACTATAAATTAAAGCTTGGGCGCCCATGAAGATTACGTTAATATAGTTTAGCGCTTTTATTTATAGTCATTAATATCTAAAAAAATTATTTTCTCCTTTTTAGCGCATTTTAATGTAAGCGTGGTTTTTAAAAAGTTTTTTTTATATATTTTATATTAATGCTTTAAAATGTTATTTAGTAGATACAATATTGTTACATGTATTAGATATTACATATTTCCTAAATACTTGAGGCACATTGTTTATTATTTACATTACAAGGAAGTAATACAAAGAGGTAAGCAGTAATTGATTTACGAAGCTTTGTTCAAATATTCTCCGTTCGTTCTTATAATCTATACATTTGCCATGTAACATGGTTCAGGTCTTGGAATGCCGCTCCCACAGACAAACACTATTAGCTATAAAACTGACGGGCTAATGCAGCATTTAAAATAGAAAAGACAAGTAAAATTGAAATAACAAAAATGTAACCACTTTCAACGTGTAACTACGACAGTTATTCGTTACATTAAGAATAAGAGATTATGAAAGGTGACGGTGAACTTAAATAACGAAGTAACTCGTCACCCCCAGTTACAAGATCACCCTTGTTACTGACTTAAAAATTGTGAGTTGCAATTTTAACATAATTTGTTCACCCGGTTCGGTGACATTCGACACGGTAATCCGATCATGCCGTTCGATCATTCCTTCGAAGCGGGGTGGCAGAGTTGCGAGGGGCGCGACACAGAACGACGGTCCACGTCGACGTAAATTAATAAACAACTTCGCGGAAGTCTCTTACCAGGTTTATTTTCCCGTTTCCCCATCATTCTGGTCACTCCACCGCCCTGCTCGAATAGGTAAAAACAATGCAAAATTCATTAAAAGTTCGCTGGCGACCAGTGGTAACGTGGCGGCGAACGTTTCGCGGAATTATGACCCTCTGCTCGTAATTATCGTTTCATTTAATTATCCCGCATCGACGCGATCGTTTCGCGAACCAGGAAAAGGAAGGGAAAAGGGATGGGTCTCAAATTGTACTAAAATGAAATATAAAAGATGTGTCCCGACAAAATAACACCTTTGTGAAGCCGAACCACCATTTTTATGATTAAAATTGTTGGTTCTTTAAGCAAAAACATAAATATTGTAAATATTGGTATCATTTTGTTATCTTCATATGTGTATGACTGATACTTCATATGTGTATCACTGACAACTTAACATTTAATTTTAAATATAACAGATATAATTAATAAAATTGTCTCGTTTAAATCTTTACTTTTTCAAACGTCGTAACAGAATAATCAAAAATCGAATATTACAAAATATGAAGAACGCAATCGATAATCATAATAACAAATATCGAATCGTCGCATCGTTACAACAGTTACTAGCGACGCCATATTCGATGGAATTCTCACCGCTCGGAGACGACTTCTCCCTACATATGCATGCAAAATGTGAAATTTTTAGAAATCATATAGAAGCCAGTTCATAAAATATTCTTTAAAGATTTCTAGCTACGTTAATACAGTATTTTATCCGTAATTATCACAAAAGTCTGACCTGTAAATGTCCCAGATCTATCCCCACTACTGCGGAGTATACCCTTTTGAAGGGCCAGGAAACTCGAGAGGCCCCGGTCACCGAGAAGTATGACATCATGCGGCTTGGATATATCGGTGAGATCACCTAATCGGAATGTCCAACTTCTGTATTCTTCATTATTTTTTTATGGGACTTCCATGGCCATATTTCTGGCATCTTTATAATTAAAATCATACCAAATATGATATAATTCCGATGATATTTACTTGTGTAATGGACAATTAAAGTTTCAGGCGCAAGGAAGGACAATCGCCGGCGAGCCTTTGAACTGTGCCGGCGACTGCGACTCTCTGCGTCTCTTTCTTTTCCATGCGTTATCCTTCTTCGCGCCCGAAACTTTAATTGTCTATAATACAAGTAAATATCATCGGAATTATATCATATTTGGTATGATTTCAATTAGAAAAATGACAGAAATATGGTCATCGAAGTCCCATAAAAAAATAAAGAATTTGGAAATTTGAATTAGTTACGTTTACATTTCTCGGCGACCGAGGTCTCTCGAGCTCGGCTGTCGTTCTCTACTTTCGGCAAAAGTCAAAGAATACTGTTCCCGGCGTATAAATGTCCCTCGGCAGACCCGTGCTATGGACTTATATGGATAAAATACTGTAATTCAAGCAAATCCTTCCGCATAGGTATTCCACAACACATTAGCTTCGAGAAAATGCAAAAGAATCGATTTTTCAAAAATGTGAAACCAGAATATTCGACGATATCGACCGATCAACGGCTCGTCGTATTTAACAGGAAGGGACAAGGGACGCGATGCGCGGGACTACATTAAACGCGAAAGATGGTAGGAAGGAAAAGGGTTGAACACGCGGTCGCATTAAAGCACGCGTTTCAACGAACAACGCCACGGGTGTTTTTTAATTAACAACAGGCGAAACGAGCCTGTCCCGGCGCGGTTATTACACTCGTCGTTTCTCCCGTCGAGCGTGACGCAAAGGTTCCCGCGCCTTTCCTTTTTCTGAATTTATCGTGAGCGAAACGACATTTTTTTCAAGCGAGCAGTGAATTAACCTGTAATTTGCCTTCTTAGGAACAATGCGGAAGGTTTGAAGCTGTTAGCGTGGAATAATGATGCTCCGCTTCCCACGAATTCTAGAAAAATGGATCGAGGATATTCTCGACGAAATGCTTAGACTTTGTAGCACGACATTGTGATAACATGCTTAAGGTTCTGCCGTAAAGACTTCACTGTTTAAATTTTTGTTCGTATACACAGTCAATGTAATCTGTTTTTCAAAGCAGCAAGTATGCATACTATCACCAGTTTACAACGTTTTTAATGGTGGACGAGTTGAAATAATGGTTTGAACGTCAACTGCACTCATTAAGTCAGATAACTCTCTGTCTAAACGAATAATTTTCGTGACAAAGTAGACAATTTCTTTTGATACGTACCACTGTTTAAAAAAATGTCCTACCATTTTGTCCCACTAATTTATCTCAAGAGTTCACGTTTTTCTAGATAAATTCGTGCAGAATAACACGCAAGTTTGACCAGCTGGACGAAATATACAAAACCAGCGTGAAACGATGCATATGCGAGAAATTACATTCACGTTATCCACTAAATAAAAATTAAATTATTCGGCTGTCTTATGCATCTCTTTGCACCTGACTGTGGTGGTTCGTTGTCGGGCAAATATTGTTCACCGCGTATTTACTAACGGTCCGACAAAACATATTCCCAGGTCGCAGTTTCATGACAGCTCGTCAGCTGATTCCCGATCCATTTCGGATCAGCATTCACGTATTCCGAGGAACCCCGCCGGGGCCGCGTATACCCGGTGGCATCAAAGGCAACAATAGTGGGATCAATCGACTCCAAAAGTGAACACCTGCAGGATCGAACATCGAGGTCTGATCTCACGTCCGTACATTACCCGTATCATGAGCGAGGGCAGCGTGTCGAACAGATGACGAATGGTAATTGAATACCCAAGTCAAACTAATTCGAGGCCCGTTTAAACGGCACACAGACCGGCACCAGGGTGGGTTCGATTGAACGGTGAACGGAACTACCGATGCACGAGAGAAAGCTGATCAAAGTTAACCAAAGTCGTCGAACGGGGATCAACAATTCCGTGGCTGTCCCGGTGTACCCCGGCCGAGGCCTCGTTAATAACGGCCCGTTGTCACAGTAAATAACAATAAAACTCTATTAATGTGGTGGTACGACTAGTTACAGGGCCTGGCAGCCGGCCAGGGACATACTGGCACGGCTATTCACCCCGTGCGAGGACAGGGTGAGCCCACCCCACTCTCGGATCCAGCTGGTGTTGTTGCTACCAGGCTCTCGCATACCTCACTGGCCATATGTAATGCAGCACGGTTATGCAGTATTACACACTGGAATGGTTCCTCTCCAGGGATCGACCGGTCACAAGATGCATAAGGTGCTCCTGGAATTGCAGAAACCGATCCTAACCAGGTTTCAGATGGCTTTCGTTTCCGAGCGCCTGGTTTCAAAGGACGACCATCATCCAATCCGCGATCCCATAAATATCGTCGGATCTACTGCGCGCAACTTTGTTCGATGAATCCGTGGTTATGCGCCTGTTGTTGGGCGCACTGTAAGTTTTTTAGAGACAGTTGGGTTTCCACAGTTCGAAACTCAGAACCTAATGGATTATCTGATGGATGATAAAATGGATAGTGTCATTTAGTGCTTCTGTTGGCAAGACGATTTTCTAATGTAACGTTTCTACACATGAATGTACTAGATGTGGTGTCCGGGAGTTGCGATTAAATTTACGAGAAGGCAACAATCGCCGAAAGGTTATATCAGCGAATTAAATTGTAACCATTATGGCGAGGCTGCGACCTCCGATAGTCTAACTCAGCAAAACACTTCAGACATTACTCAGGCCAGGCAGAAAATTTTAATAAGGTTTGATAAACGCATTGGCGTGTTGGTTATCAGTTAATTTTCTTAAAAAACCCGATTCCGGAGCCAAGACTGCTCAGAATCCACATCCAATCATTGTTGAAACCCCCGTCCGGGGCACGGATCCCATCACCGACACAGATTTCCCTGACACAGTTTTCAACGACAATATTTCACTGACTCCAAACTTGACCGACAACGAATTTAACCGACAACACAATGAATTTGATCGACAACAAAGACCGCGAACGAATCTAAAATTGTTGTCAGTCAAATTCGTGTTGGTCAAGATTGTTGTCGGTTAAATGCGTCGCGGTTAAATTCGTTGTCGGTGAAATCTGGAGTCGGTGGAAAGTTGCCGGTGAAAACTGTGTCGGGGAAATCTGTGTCGGTGATTTCCATGGGACCTCCGGGGCACAACATAGATAGCAAACGATTCTGCTATTACATATTAGATTAAAATATTGGCTGGATTACTACATAACTGTTTTAGCTGCTTTAAATCAACTAGGAACATGCGAAGAATTTGAAAGTAAGGCGTAGTAAAATTGGAATTTTCCCATTTGATTATGCATGTGTCGGAAAATTGAATCGTACCAATGCATATTCTCAAGGTCGAGCTTTAAGTGGATTGATATTTACGAACCGATTGAAAATAATTACTTAAAACAATTATCAAATGTGAATTTCATTGCACTTCAGAGAAATCACGTATTCTTCACGAGTTTATAAATTTTAATCCCTATTTAAAAACTTTTTGAATCATTTTACCCTTACGTTTAGTGACAATCTCTATACATCTGAACTATTTTAATCTTAACCATGTTTGACCACGAGGTGTTACAAATGCCACCAGTCGAAGGACTTGTTTAATGAAAAATATTGACGAAAACTCGACTCTGACTCTGGAGAAGACGAGATGAAAAATTGAACGTGCCCGGTGCCTTGGCCCGTCTCTTACTCAAGAATTCTCTTTGCCAGGTTGTGATGGACGTCATTTCCTAGGTTAGGACATGAATTTTAGTCTCGTTAGTACGATACTCGAACACTCTTCACGAGTTCCGAATTCCGTGTTTGATTAATGGGAATAAAATATTTGTCAAACGAGCTGATAGCTACGATTCACGGTTCAGTTTCAAACTTCTGACTTTCGCGTTTCTTGAATAGCCAAATAATTTAGAAACGTTTCTCATTAGTTAATTATCCTAAAATAATACGTAAAACGAATGCAATATTGTACAAAATATTATGATTCAATTTGATTTCATTCGTGATTGGTTTTGATAAATTAGGAATACAATCAAACTGGATAAAAATTGTAAAGTTTATTTCTAATTAATTATCTCGAAGGGTTATCTTGAAAAACAGCACATTATGCTGTGTATAAAAACAATACTGGTTATGAATACAGAAAAATATGTTTCACAATTTTACTTTGAAGAAAGTTTTGCCTGTAGTATGATACAGAAGTGACGGTGTCTGACCATTGCTTGGTATTACTACTTACAAAGAATAGAGACAGTAATAGATTCCTTTTGAGTTTGTTATTTTTTGAGACTCACTCTAATTAAATTATTGTAAAACAGTAGTATCATCATACTTGATGCATCATAAATAATACTTTCACATGTACAAAATTTATTGTTCATTGTGAGTAAACTTTTTAAAGTTGTTCATACAAATATTTCCAGTCTACTTTTATACTTAGTGTAGCTCTATTCAAATAAATTTTTTCAAATCGAGACTTATGCATACACAAACAATCTCGTTGTTTAAAAACGAACTTCAATGTTAATCTTTTTGAAAGTTATTCGGTTCGATTTTATTTGAATTTGGTTGCTCATGTTTCCACACTAGAAAATTTTCTTTACAGCAGTACTTCGTATCAATTTATTAATGAATAAGGTATGAAGGAATAACAGAAAATGAACCACACGTTTTTAACCAACGAAGGACTCCCCGTGCGGCCGTTAAAGGGAATAATTTTTCACACTTTCCGACTTATCCCGAGCGGATCCCCACGGTGGCGGCGGCGGATTCTGAGAACTCGAGCAAAAGCAGCAAAAACAGCGTAGCCTGAAGCCACGGAGCGCTAAAGTCGACGGGACGAATGGAAAAAGGAGAACAAAAGGCTCACGGCTGGGTAATCCTTTCTTAAGAAGGAACGAAGGTTCGTCGCAGGGCGTTTGTTTTCCGTCGATCGCTATCGGATCGAAGAAGTGGAAGCGGTATTTGTCGCCGGCGCGGCGCCGCCCACCGGGAGAGAAACTTTCCCTTTTCCCTTGGAATCCTCCTGGACTGCCGTCGGGTTTCCCTTCGACTGTTCCCAAGGTACATGGAAAAGGGCCACGTGCGAAACGCCGCTGGAACTTTGTACCTCCCGTCGTGTACCGTGTATCGAAATCGCATAAAACATCCTGGTCGCAACGAATCCGAGCCGAGACAGAAAAACCCGACGAACTCGATACTCCCAACCGCTACAGAGAGAACACGCCGAAGACGTAAGCTCGATCTAAAGATGTCATTTTGCTCGGAGGTTATTCTTTTTTAAATCAATGAGCCTTTGTTATCCTGGATTTTTATCTTACAACGATTCTGCTAGCTCTCTGTTGTGATCTTGAAACGAGATATTTATGTTGGAGGTCTTGTTAAAGTATAATGTTGCCTTCGGAAAATATATGTTGTTGAAACAATGCAGGTGGATTACGTGCAGCTTATATAAGCTAGATCATTCAATTGTTTCATCTACATTTACTTGTTAACTATTTCTTATACAAAACAATATCTCAGACGAAGTTCTTTAAATATTGTAATTAGTTTTTCATTGAAAAATCTAAATGTTTATTCTTCATCAACCTCTTTGAAGAGTTTTGCAGAGTTTAAATTCGTAAAGATCCCTGGTATGATAATAAATGCACTAAATGATATCGGCGCTACAGGTTCGATCAATTATACAAAA
>CM052337.1:4714429-4744801 GCA_028455595.1 Lasioglossum vierecki | reverse complement strand
TTTTGTATAATTGATCGAACCTGTAGCGCCGATATCATTTAGTGCATATACAAAATCTACGATCGTGAATAACTGGAGATTATTATGATAATAAATTTCTTCTTATTTGTCGATCGTATATTTAAATAAAGTTGATGTTTTTGGCGCACCGGTTCGATCACTTTAACTGAAAGCAATTTTGCAATACAAAAATTTCGACGTTGCGTTTGTGAATTATTAAAACAACATAAAAGTAATATTTTGTTGATGAGAACATGTTAAATACTTTTTAAAGAGACTGAAAATTTTAAAAATTTCCAAACAATTATATTAACCGTGATTGTACCATATGCTCAAAATCCAGTCTCTTTAAAATGTAAATGTTTGCTATCTTTTATTAATCGAATTTCGAATGTTATTCTAAGTTACCATGACAACGTGGTATACAGACAGTTAAATGTTGTTAGCATTTAACTTTTCAAGGTTTGAAATAACCGCCGAATATCGATTAATCTACGTATCGATCGATTATCTGATTCGTGACTTTAGAGAGTTTCACTGTTTGTCTCAATATGTTACAAGTAATACATGAACACAGCATGTGGCATTGTTCTTCTATAATTTCTAAAGTTATTTCAATAAGCAAGTATGTTGACATATTTCAAAAAGTGTTTAACATGTTCTCATCAACAAAATATTACTTTCATGTTATTTTAATAATTCACAGACGCAATCATTATTTTCTTGAAAAGGGTCTAAACAAAGACCGAGACGTCGAAATTAATATATTGCAAAATTGCTTTCAATTAAAGTGATCATTAATAAATGTGACTGCATTTACTATTTCTCTGTTCATAATTTTAATTCTAAATATTCCTTACGTAGTTCAAGAGAAATGTATCGAAAGTTTTCTAGAATGCAAAGTAATCCAACATTATCTCTGTAAAATATTTTTAATGACAGCATACGAATTTTCAGACTACAATTTCGGAAGAGCTCAAATTCCGAAAATATTGCTGCACACGTGTAATACACGAAACATTAATAATCACGGCTTGCCCGTAACTTAAATTAAATTTTAATTAACCACAGAATGCTGAAACGCGAATACATGCTAACCAAAATTTTCACATTTGTTAGTTGGAAACAAAGGCAATAAACATTCTCAATTTTTGCTCGGTTCGCGAATTTCTCCGGCATTCTTGGTTTTTATTAAATATCTCGCGGAAACTTTGGTGGCCGTGAATACTGTGATATAATCGGGGACGAAACTTCAATTTCGTGCCGTTCTAAGGGCGAGGGTTTCCTTAACACTAAACGTACCACGGCCGGTCAAATGACCAGTCTTAGATTTTTAATTTTATGATTGAAACTATAACGTTGCTTACATGGAAAATGATTCGATAAATTTCTTTATCCAAGCACATATTGCAATAAAAATTGCACGAAATCTAAATGAATAGAGCCTTGTCAATTTCATCAGCTAAAATATTTTAATCGCTTTCAGTACTCAGTATGTTTAGTGTTAAAACGCGTTACGCTTAAACGTGCTCTTATTTTGTTGCGAATAACGCTTTAATGCCCTCGAAAGTCTGCTTTTCGCAGGTCCGGGCACATTCGCCGACATTTATCCTTTTAAAACAGGTTGAAGCCTTTTCATGCGACCGTTTTTATTTTACAATGCTGGACACTTTGACAAGGAGTCCGCTGTATTCTGCGAAAACTCTAGGTTGACACGCGGAAAATAGAATGTATTGAGAAGGAATTGCTATTTAGAAAAACATAGAGAATAACAATATTGTTTTATGTATTCGACAATTAAATTATGCAACACTGAACTTTTATAAAATTAATTTGTTGGTCAGAAATTACTTAATTTTATCGTGATCTATGGAATTTATACTCGAATAAGGAGCATTTTTGAAGCTTTATTCCCGAGATTAATCAGTTACCTGAATCGAGTCACTTAAATTTCCATCGAAACCAAGATCCATCATTATTTGTCTTTCTTACCTCTTCCCTCATGCATTATTAACAACAATTGTACAACTTCGCTCTCATTAATGGAAGCACGCTTGCGTTAAAAGTGATCGGGGGAAGTTTGTGTAAGCAAACGTTCCATTTTCTTAAGAAGTTCAAGCTTCTTGTGTCAATGTTTATCGTGAAAGCTGTGATTACATTAAATCGCGAATCACCTGTACTGAACGTGATTTACAGCATTTGTATTGTTCGTGTACGTGAACAGTATTGACCAAATGTTTGGAATAACACGTTTTAATAAATTTAATATTTCTAATATATTGTAAGCACCTTTGCGAAAAAGTTTATTGCAAATTTTAATCTCTTTCTTCAAGGAATTGCTTTTTTAATCATATCTGTTGAAAATTCTTTATTGTGTAAACTTCGACCTATTTAAGCAAAATTATATTTAAAAAAGGAGTATTTCAGAAAATAAAGAGTAACTATTAAAAGTGGTTTCTTTCATTAAAAATCTGTCAGATTAATAAAGTTTGTACATTGAATTTATAAAATTTTATTTAAAGGTTTTCAATTTTCTGAATTGTAAACGCTTTATTAATCAATAAAGGAGTTATTATTACATTCAGAAAATCTATAACCGTATTCAGCAATATTCTAGAGGAAAGTAAATTCGGTAGATTCTCATATTGTGCCAGAAAATTTCAAATTTAAATCTCGCCAAGGTTCATAGTACGTGGATGGCGCTCATTAGAATTTCAAGAGAAAAAAGAATTTCGTTCCATTAAAGAAAGGTAAAGGTATCGTTCCACTAACAAGATTCGAAGGGCGTTCCACGAGTTTCCTTCACATAACGCTCCCAATGAACAGTCTCCAAGTTTGCATTAAAACGCTGCATTCAGCTACCTAGATTATTCTAAAAGTATAACAACAGAAATCAATCCAACATACTCAATAGACAGTGTGGAATCCATAATTAAATTGATTTAAAGGGCTACAATCTATGGTTAGAGAATAGGTCCTTCAACATTTTTTCTATTAATTTTACAGAATATTAACTTCTGCATGCATTCAAACCAAAAATTGTTTGTCTAGATTTATATATTATAAATTCTATGTGACATGAAAGGTTTAGAAATGATCTTCATGCAAAATAAAAATTTTTGCATCTAATGCAGGAAGTAGAAACTAAATAGAATGTACTTTTTTTAATAATAATAATAGATTAAAAATTGAATTCTTGTAACTTTCGTACTACTTTAAATTACACATAATCAATGTTGATATAAATCCACAGTCCAGTCATTGCTATCGCATCAATTACAATTAATTTGATTTTGGAGAATTTTTATGGTTAGTAGTTATAATAGCTTCACAGGTATAAATATTTAACGGGCGTGGTTCTAAATTTCTACTTACATAGAAAAAATGTGTTCCTATTTTTAGCAGCGTTAGAAACCTGCAAAATCTAATTAAGATCCAAAGAGATAGTGGAATATCGTTCCTTGCGAAAGCATACAAAGTTCCTTCACATAAACTCTGTGTACAAAATTAAAAGTCTTATATACAAATATACTTTAGTAGTTCTTTATTAAACAATTTAAACATAACTAAAAGATTTAATTTATGAAAAGGGCAAAGAAAAAATAGCATTAAGCAGACCAGAAAAATTAATGAATTTCAAAAATGAAAGAAATGAAAACAATAAAGCAAGTTCTAATGTTAGAAGCTATTCCAAACTAACAAGAAGTTATACTGCCAAATATTTTCACATTAAAGAAAATAAATGTGAGGCTTTCTTACAGAGTAATGCAATTTTCGAGTTAACAAGAATAGTGAAGCTTACATTTTTTGTTCGTTGGGGGACAATTGTTATTTTAACATGCAACCATTTGTATTTTATTTTCGAATCTAAGACGAGCAAGAAATTTTATATTGGGTGATAACGGTTGATCAAGGTATGCAGGACACCCCGTATATTTCTGAAACGTCTTGTGTCTCCAGGACTAGAAGTTCGTTTGGAGAAGCATGCCATCGGAATCTTAATCGACATCGATGCAATACACGATTCCTCTGTTTTAGCGTTTGCAGTGTACCCTCATCATCGCGCACCCCTCCAACCGCGGCTTTATTTCACGGTACAGTGCATCCGCGCAACTTTTTCACGGAGAGTGCATTAATGGCTCCGGATGCAGATTACACGAGCCACGTAAAGCGCTCGTCCAAGCGCCGTTCGGAAGTGTTTATCGCCAGATTAGCAATTCTATTGCCGGCATCCTTCTCCACTCCGCGAAGAAAGCGCCGGAGCGACTTAATGGAAAACCCTGTCCTTCGACCCGGTGAAGAAAAACTCCCTTCAACCTCGATCCAGCATTCGATTCGAGAATCTATCCGACATTGCTCCCTTTTCTACTCCTCGTTTTATATTATTTCCCTCTGGAATTCCTGAGCAGATTTTTATTGAAAGTTCGTACTATTTTATGGTAATTATGCTCTGTTTCCCGAAAGAGATTCGAAATGCAACGGAAATGGCTGCCCATTCGACTCTTGTAACACCGTGTCTTATGAATTACATATCTCCCTACATGCGCACTATAGTAGACATTTAACTAGCTTATATAGCATGCACCAATTTTTCTTCCTTATTTTTGAATCTATTTCTTTAACATCAACAATCACTTTATTAATTTATTAATTTCTTTGACAAAGGAAATTAGGTTGTTTCGTGATAAGTACTTCTTATATTCAGACCATACATATTTTCCAATTATTTACTTTGGAATTTGTCGCAAATATTATAGACATAATTGTAAATTAATAAATTCCTATTAAATAGTATTCTCAAAACACAATCTATCTACCACTATTTAATTATTACTCGAACTAGAATATTAATGCCAACAAAATTTCAAAGCAATTAAAACAATTGAAGCATTTAGACCTGACACTATCTCGGTGATCATTTTATTAAATTTTCATTAGAGATAGAATTGTTGGAAAGTGATGAGAAAATTTTGTTATTGAACTGCAACGCGATATGGCGAATCTAAAATGATTTAAAAGTTTGATTCAGTTTCTATATTTCGATTGTTAATTTGAATTTATGTTCGAACCAAAAAGATCGGAACGATAGCACCCGTTGGATTGTCTGGAGAAGAATATCGTGCGATCGACGAACCGCAGAACCGTTTCCCGTGTCTTCGATTCACTTTAGAGTGCAGGAAGGAGTGAGTGCTGGTGCCAGGATAAAGGGAAATTAATCCTGAAGATCTTGTATTCGCCGTGGAAACTCAGCGGCAAGGCCGAGCGTTACGCTCGATTTAATCTCGTGACCAAAGCTGTATCAATTATGTTCCTGCTTCCTCTATTTCTTTCCACCGCTGACTTTCTCGTCCCTGGTCAGAGAACTCTGCGGGAAGCGTGGGATTACGCGATTTAAAAATGCAAACGCCTTCGCGACTCCCGCTAAGACTGAGCCATTGATCTTCATGATTCCTCCACGACTTCCGAAATCCTTGCGCGTAACGCATAACGCCACAGCCTGCCTACAGGGTACACCAAATAATACCGACCGATCTCTTTGCCTCGAAACAAAAATAGTTTCCAATTTTTTCCTATATGTTTTTACTCGTAGGAACTTACAAAGATGACTCGAAGATACTAAGTTTTAGTAAATTTAATCAAACTCGGAACTACTCGGAAAATATTCCAAGGATTCATTTTGTTTAAGGACTACCTTGCCTAAGTGTTTAGTGAAATATCTACTGATTTGTATAATAAATATACCAAGTGATTATAGTTCTTTTTAATCAGAATTATATTTTCAAAGTTTCATAAAAATGTAATTAAGAACACGAGAAAAAGCTTAAAATCATTAATCTGTTTTACATAAACCAAGACGTTACCGTACTTGCTAGGTAATTATACAAGGTGTTCCAGGAATGTTATACTTCCTTAAAAAACATTAGTTTATGATATTGGCGCACAGGTTCGATCAAAAAATGAAATCAAATCAATTCTGCAATTTATAAAATTTTTCTCAACGTTTCGATCCGATCCGATTTGTATCATCTTCAACTATTCATCATCAGAGATCATCATAAACTAATTTACTTCCTTAAAAGTTGTGATCCCTGAATTGACGAGAATAAATAAATAAATAACTCCTTAACGAAACTGCGAAGAACGTTTTCGAAAAGGGAAAAGTTACTGTAGATGACCTGAAGAATCATCCCTTTCAACGAAGTAAATTTTTTAGTCAATCTGTATGTACAGTGATTAGTAAAATTCATAATATAAAATATGCCAAGGAGTATACACGAATATCATAGTGAATTAACAAGAATCTCGAAAGAGATTTTCAGAATTTAAGATATAGCAGTGTAAACAACTTCTACAGATCTTCTCTAGAAACTCATGTTTTTTCTACATTAAATTGAGGCGACCACAAAACTCGGATACCATGTTCTTGCCAAGACCCAAGTCTTTGCTGACGGCCAGTAGCAATGCGCTTTATTACTACCAAACAAGTCAGACCGTGCAGTATATTACTAGTAGACGGGTCTGATATATTACTAAGCAGGTCTGCCAACCGACTAGCCAATATCCATACCCAGGTCCCATCGGCGCCCAACTCGTTGCCCCATTTCGTCTCTTGAACCATTCGGTTTTCGTTCCGGACCAAAACTATTAATTTTGGTTTCCCTGAACTTCGCTCAACGAGTGATTTAATTTGCGACTCGGCCCTACTGCTCGATTAATTGCATCACAGTCATCATTAGTTCTCTCTTGCTGATGATTCGGTAGATACGTCTAATCAACTGCAGAACCTTGCTCAAATCAAATGCCAAATATTCTAGTAGAAATAATGAATCCTAGCAATATAATCAAATTTATGTTCGGCTGGTATTAATTTTATCGAATATTTGAAGGTGACAAGATTTTAATAATGAACAACTTCTTTGCAAATGCATTACTATGAGCAAGATAGTGCACGAAATAAAATATCCCCGAATGGTGGAACTGTTTACGACTAATAACAATAAGATATTGGTATTGTGTATTCCCCAATAAATTAAATTAATTAATAGAAATTAAAAACCTCCTTTAACCCTGTATGTTTCAAGTAAAATGTACATGTATACATTGTAAGCCAATAAGATTTAATATAATTACTCGTTAAAATAACTCGAAAAATTCCTTTTTGTATCGGAATAGATAATTTGGTCTCCCACCAGATAGCGTTAATTTCCATTTAATTTGGAGTAAATCTAGGTACACGTGTTTCAGAGAAGCGTTCGAATAAAAATTCAGGGCAGGCCATACTAAATCCTTCGGCTTCCAATTACTTCGCAAGAAATTGTCAAAAGGCTGATCTATAAATTACGAAGCCTACTGGACAAAATATAACGCGGCGGACATTCTTGCCTGGCACGTAAAAGCCGGAACCGGGTAGCAACTAACGGCTGACACTCAATTACTCGAACGGTGAATGCAGTGTCGAACCCGGAAGCCGAGTTCCGTTGAATACGAACTTCCCCCTGGGCTCCTTAATTGGAGGTCTTAAGGAGTTTTATTGAGAAAACGTCCTTTCATCCATTTATAATCTCAATTATTCCGCGATACGAAATTCTGGAGTGTGCGGTATCTTAATTACCGGCAAGCGGACGGCGCGTAATTTAAACGTTCCAAAATTAACCGTTCCTTCTCTCTCGAGTTTGTCGCCTTTTTTCCGTTCTGTGCTCGGGGTCTCAGCGCAATTCCACGCGGGATCGCAACAGAATACTTACTATTCAGCCCCAAAGACGCCACGAGCGTCTCTGGGCAACAGTTTTCTGTCAGGGGCCGTGAATTTAACTATCCACCGTTGAACCGACGGAAGAACGACGCGCGAAAATTTCGTGCATCGAAAAACGTTCGTAAATCCAGAACATTTTTGCTGACTCCACATCGCGAAGTAATGAAAAGGGTTTCTGGAAACATGCGTTCTCCAGTCTTTTACAACCACTGACCTCCTCGTAATTACTCTTCATTGTGAAATATTCATAAGTAGATAAACTTCTTATATCGATCGTATCATTGCTAATAACAATTGTTAAATGATCTCGGCGTTACGGTTCGATCGTAAAAAAACAAACTTAACTAAGCAGTTATGCTAATTATGCTGGCGTCATTTTGGTAAAGGAAAATGTCGCTTCAAATGGCCCAAGGAACCTCCCATTTCCGGGAAGTACACGAATTTTGGGACACCCTGTATAACGTGACGCTCCGTGCATGGAGAGACTTACAAGTAATCACATTTTGAAATGCAGCAAATACATTGAATAATGGCATTCTTATTAAAAGCATCATTAATTTTGAAATGTCCATCATTGTTTCTATGTAACTATACAAACAATCTGTGTATCAATATTCCACGTGAAATACAAGTTTGAACTCAACAGTTAATTAGAATCGGTTAATTACAGTTGAAAGGGCATGTTAATTGCATGAATGCATAATTTTCCATCCTTTTCAATGGTAACAACAATAATACTCCTACCAAGCTATCAGTTTGAACTCTATTGACAATTTGACGAAAGAAAACTCTAACTATTAATTGTAATATGTGTACGTTATAGAATGTAATTCCTCATTGATGTGGTGATTAATGTATGGTCATTGTAACAAGTTATTAATTAATAAGTAACTGTCCGGATCTACAAAATTGATTATGAAATAAATACCTTCAAATGTATATTTTTCTTCTTCTAACCTTAATAAGATACTGCACATTTTTACACAAACTAAACATAATAAAGATTAAAAAATAAACACGTAAATAATATAGAAGCTTATATCAGATAAATATACATATATACATATATACATACATACATATGTATTATATATGATTGATTGAAAAAAATATATTGTAAGGTGTTGACACAGAATTGATACTCGACACGACGCGATGTTTCGTCAATCGTTCGCAGAGGACTGTCGTTTTTATGTTAACAAAATCATAACGTAGTAAAACATTCATTTAACAAAACATTAACGTGACATGCAAGTCTCAAAAAGTTAATTAAGGTAATAGAGTTTCCTGTTAAGTTCGCCCCTAAGCTTTCGTTTCCGCAAAATATAAGCTTACTTGAAATTGGAAAATTGTTTGTTTTTTCTTATCACTAACAAAATAAATTTGTCTGGTTAACCGATAGTATTTTTTAATATAATGATCAGTAAGTGATAAAATAATTAGAAACTAATATATTGACATATTGATTACTCGTCGTCCCGAATAAACTGAACGAAAAATTACTAATAAAAAGTGTAAGTAACAGAAGAAAAATCGAAAATAAAGTGCTTTCGGAAAAGACCTAAAGATCATATCAACATCACTTTGCATAATCGAGCGATTGAACGAGGCGGTTCGGTAAGAAAAGTGTTTATCACGGTATTTCATTTAGGTAACGAAGTTTCGGCGGGATATTGCAATCGATATCGGTTTGCCGGGGCAACAGGGTCTCGTGTAATGCATAATCTGCGGTTTAGCCAATAATTAATAACGGTATCTTAATTCGCCAGGTATTCAATCGAGTATACTCGACGGAGACATGGAACGAACGGAATGCTGGAACTCCATAATCCATTTCCCAGCCACCCTAACCGTGCAATTGTAAACAAATTTCGTTTACATGAAACTGCTAGTTACTTAGCGAATGCACATTGCACACCGTATTGCATTAACCTCGTTCAGTGATCGAATTCATCCGGTTCGAATAAACCACAACCTTCTCAAAAACGGACGATGTAACAATAAACAAGCTGCCGGTATTCCAAAATGAATTTTCTGGAAATTCTATGATCCCCGACAAACGCAACACGTAAATTGTTCAAAAACGTGCAACATGAATTTTCGTCAAGCTACGTACAGATTAAAATTAAAATCCTTTTTCAGTCCTACTGAATGCTCCCGTGATTCCGGCGAAATTTCTTTCGGTTCGTTTATCTTCATAGAAACTGCGTCGCGATTCAAATTTTACAAGTCTGGAAAATCCGTCATCGGCAACGAGACATGGCGACGTTCTCTGCGTTTTATTTAGAGCATCGCACGCGGATGAATTACGCTAGCAGCGAGTCCTCGAAACGCGGTTTAATTGGAAGCTTTAGTTATGAACGTTTCATTTAAGACGTGAAATATCCCGCAGAAAAAAGTTGCGTCTTGTACATCCCGCGACAAAATTATACATACAAAGAAATTTATTAAAGAACCTCATTAATAAGTGCGATCTTGAAGCTGCGACAAAACAACAAGACACCTGACAGTTTTCAGAAGGAGTCAAATCACTTCGATTTTATCTTATGTTGCAGTGGCACGATCGACGATCTGCTGTAGATAAATATGAAATATAAAGCAACACTATACAGGGTGTCCCAAAATTCGTGTACTTCCCGGAAATAGGAGGTTCCTTGGGTCATTTGAAGCGACATTTTCCTTTACAAAAATGACGCCAGCGGCTTTGTTTAGGAATTATTAACAAAAAATACGGATCAATCAGAGCGCGGCTACAGCGGATTGATTCTGGCTCGGCCAATGGCGCCGCCACACTAAGCGGGACCTGTCACTGAGTCGGACTCCGTTTGCTCTAGCCGCGCTCTGATTGGTTTTTCTCTGTGTTTTTTGTTAATAACTCCTAAACAAAGCCGCTGGCGTCATTTTTGTAAAGGAAAATGTCGCTTCAAATGACCCAAGGAACATCCCATTTCCGGGAAGTACACGCATTTTGGGACACCCTGTATACACACGTTTCTTTCAGCCAAAAAGTATCATACACACGCGACGAATGTCCCTTTTTATTTCGTTTGTCGAGGCACACATAAGACTATGTTTTGTTTTATCGTCAGCGGCAGGTGGACTGTAATAGTAGGCTTTTGTCCATACGTATAACACCATGCAATCAAATTTTGCAAAAGCTTTAACAGCTTATATCTTGGTAACTATTTGTTTGCGACATGTGGTTGGTTCAAACCTTTCCCTGTTCTCATTGACTAGTGGGTGTTGAGATAAAAAGCAACTTCAACAACAATTACCTTTGTTAGAAACAATTTTGCGACAGTTTCTTTTACAAATGTCCTCTGATCCAGGTGTGTAGATTCACACCTACGACGGACGGCCATTACTTTTTACACAGTCTGTACTATTTCGACCAAAAATAGTTCCCTAAAACTTGATACCGCGTAACTTCGTTTTTATCATCATTATGACAAATTCATGAGCGTCAATTCCCTCGATGGCGAGTGGCATTTTATGCACCGAAAACCGCGATGGATTTTAAAACGCGGTAATTGAGATTGCATTAAATCCGGATTCGCAGTTTTTGCGCGACGTCCGAGCGTCGCCGAATGAAAAGGAATTTCCATTGGTAAAAATGAAGAGTCGCATGAAAAATTTCGCTCTGATAAATTTCTCTCTCTCTCTCTCTCTCTCTCTCTCTCTTTCTCTCCTCATGGTGTCGAAATTATTTCTAAAGTTAAACGGCGGAATGAATTTACAAAACGTATCGATTGCCGCGGACACGTGGCCACCTCTTTTCTCTGTTATGAGTTCTCATCCTCCGATAGGCGACTATGGTGTTTAATGACACACTGGCAGACGACACTTAAAAGCTTCAAGCTCGACATACCTCAACTTCGCCGGGAAAATGGAACTTTCGGAACGTTTATGGCATTTGGGACAGCTGGACGACAAACTGTCCACCATTAATAATAGCCGCGGGCCTTCATGGAGACCATTAGTGGCCGTTGAAAGGGGACATCAAATAATTTACGCGTTTGACCCGGTAAAACTGCCTGTGTTGATCCCTGACAGGTCAACCTTCCGACCTTTTTATGGCAGGTTTAAAAAAGAACTGTGAAAAACGGGCCTCCAAAAAGAAACGTGAAATAAGTTACTGGCCGTAAAGTGGCAGGAGTCGCGCATTGTCCCGTGAAAAATTGCGAGAGAGCCGGACGCGGAATAAAAGAACAATCTGGATCGGCCGAGTAATTATTTGACCATATCGGGCCATGATTGAATACTCTTCTTTAATTCGTAACCATCCGTGCTGTCGCAGTTCATTGTAAATTTACAGCGCAGATTGAAAATGCTTTATCTCATTTACCCTCGGATTTTGAAATTTTGGTAGGCGAAATTTTATTTTACCTGTTTTTAGTACTAAAGTAATTGGCTTTTACTAAAAAGCTCTCGGGTTTGAAATTAATTAAAACTTTCATTATGCTGTGTTCGGTATGGTTATATTTACGAGAAATTAAAATTGTAATTTTATCAGTACTCGCATTTTACTCAATTACTACACTACGTTGGGCTGACCAAGAAGCCTTATTGCATGCTTCAAGAACTGAAAATGAACACGAATATAAGTATTGTCTTTATTCGTTGATATACTATAAGGGAAAAATGGCTGTATGGACAATTAACGTTAATTATTTCCTAGTATATTGTAAAACATATTCTTCAAATCAATTTTATCAATAAATATTCGTTTAGAATGTGCTGTGCTTTTAGTTGAAGTTTATTATTATTATTTCGTAAAAAATTAATTATCTTTTCATAGAATAGAGGCAAATAAGAATTAATTAATGTGATACTTTCCGAAGCTCGACGACGAAGTGAGACAAATATGAATCTATCACAAAGTGGGAGATGAAGTGTAATATTTCACGAACTCCGTGACAGAGTGAACGTTTCCAGGCTTTAAATAATTAAGCTTCCATCTAAATCATACCCAAAATAAAGGTACCTCGAGAAGGAAGGCAGCCTCAGAGTTCCAGTCGCGTTCTCTCTCGACGGTTCCAGTTAATGGGTTAATTTTTTAATAATTCCCCGGCCGAAACCGAGTGATACAAACGACCGACTGTAAATATTAACTTCGTGCGAAAGTTTTGGTAACTTCCCGCGAGGGTTTCCGTCGTGAAAGATGTGCAAAACTTTTGTCACTTGACGTTAACGTTACAGTTCCGCTGGTATGCCAAGAGAAAAAGTTATTTCAATTCCACAACGCTGCCCGAAAGTTAGTGCTCAACCGCTGCGTAGGCAGGAACTGTTCGACGTCTCTAGTATGTTGGACGTGAGTGTCACTATGCTTACTTTCCTTTCGCAGACAGAAGAACTGGGAATGTCATATAAAATTTTTCCGATATATTTTCAGTAGTTCCTTTAGGTCACAATGTTTTCCGAACCTTTCAATACTTTCTCGTTATATTGATTTTCTTCAAATATTTCTTTGGATTTCATTAGAATTTTCTTTGTACTGAATTCCGTGATGGTTTTCCTTGAATTGCTATTATTTCTTTGCCGAGATCATTTTTCTTAGATTGCAAGTTCAGAAACTTCATTCTCTTTTGACTCTACAGGTCCTTTTTTGCACTACACTTATATACAGACTCTGTAATAACCTTTCTGTGAAGTGTAATTCGCTTAGTCTTTGTAACAGTTTTACTTTGATTACAACATCACGACACCGTCAGCATCAAAGCAATTTTTAATTCCAAGCAGGTTCTTTGATATGTTATTTACTAATTTTACATTGTAAATTACTAATTTACACATTGTAATTTTTTTCTGATAGGAGAATTAAAAATTTCCAATACATTTTTATAATAATAATAATGTTCCTCGAACTTTGAAATGCTTGGTTCTTGACAATTATGATGACTTTTTTCCAATTCTATATTTCCTTTGGATTTGTCTGATAGTTTCTTTGTAACTGTTTGTAGGTCGTGCTGATTCTCTTTGAATTGCTATTATTTCAATCCTTAGGTAAAATGATAATTTGATTTAGATTGCAATTGCATAGGCTCTATGAAAATTTGATTGAACAATAGCTTTCCTGGGATTTCAATAGAATTTTCCTTAGATCCTGCAATAATTTCGCCTCCTATTGCCTAGGTCTCAAAGCAATTTCTAGTTCCTAGACGGTAATTGCTTGCAATTCATGATAATTTTCCTTCCACTGGAATTGCTTGAACCATGACTATATTCCTTGGATGTAAATCCTTTGGACTTCGTGATAATTATCCTTAGACTCCATAATAATCTTCCTCTGGCTGCAGTTGCTTGGATTTCAAAGCAATCTTCCTCCGGTTGCAGTTGCTTGGATTTCAATACGATCTTCCTCTGATTGCAGTTTCTTGGGTTTCAAAGCAATTTTCTCTGGGCAGCAACTTTTTTTATTTTCGTGATCATTCTTTTTCAACTATAATTCCGGAGCATTTTCCTTGAAGGAATATTGTAATCCGGAAAAATGAACACTATTTCCGTACATTCTTAATGCACTAGGATTTCGTTGGATCAGAGGCAGACTCGAGAGACCATTCCTTGCAGCACTAAGTAAGATCCACTGGAATGTTTCAATTGTCTGCGTTGCTGCCGCTCCGCGTCTGATCCTTATAATCTATTACTACTGTCGCTGTGATCCTGATGGTGCTCGCCGCTGTCTGTGCAGCCTGTCGCAACAGATTTTATTCGCTTTCTCAGCAAAATCTTTCTTTTCCAAGATATTGTAAATACGAGACTGATTCAAAAAGTCAGTTGGAATCTCTTTTGTATCAAGGATATATGCTGGTCATTATGAAAGTGGTCATAGTGTTATGATAATATATAATCTTGCACTACATATTTGTTCCTAAAGTATGAAACTAACTTATGAAAAATATTTTATTTGCATGTTCAGATTATTGGTGCAGTTTAATGTAACAAAATGATCTATAAGACATATACATTTAATTATTAGACTTTTGGATCCTTATAAAAATAAAAATTTCCCATTTGAATCCCAAGAAACTCAGGTGAAATAAGAGTATAATTTCTTGCTTAATATATCTAATAGATTACAAATAATATAATGGTATCTTTAAATTACACCTACTCATTTTTATCATAAGTGCATATAACTCGCAGTCTATATATAGCACAAATTAAAAGAAAATA
This sequence comes from Lasioglossum vierecki, assembly GCA_028455595.1. NCBI lineage: Eukaryota > Metazoa > Arthropoda > Insecta > Hymenoptera > Halictidae > Lasioglossum > Lasioglossum vierecki. The sequence goes on along the minus strand of CM052337.1, from coordinate 4,729,875 downwards.
TGTTATTTTTATAAAATAATCTGAAGATCGTCAGAGTCTATTAATTACAGAAGTTTATTCGTAAATAGTGTGTTATTTATAACTAGACAGCGGATTTTATGCATTTATGACAAAAATGGGTACGTAAAATTTTAAAAAATGGACATATTAGAAAAGTAGTAAGGCCACAGTTTGTTAGTTTCACCTTAATAAGATCATTAAAAGAAAAACGAAATTTTTATTCAGCTCGTGTGTCTTGCAATCGATACAAACATTTTTGATTCTGCATAAAGAGCCGCAATCTATTTATAACTTTACCTTCTGAACGACAGCAAATTGCAATAAATTCAAAGATAGATCAGCCATCTACAGGCTGTGGAGATAGAAAACGAGTGAAGTGTCACGCGTGGGCACACAAGATGATCTAGCATGATTGATGCACACAGTCCAAGCTAGAAAATGCACGGGAAACCGAGCAAACATCTCGTCCGTGCATACTAGTCGTTCGAGCCTACCACTACATGCCCTGCTTCTCTCTCTCGATTTATTTTCCAGACAAAAAGAACGGTGTTCAGCGTCATTCTTCGCCACTCGTCTCGCGAGAGCGATAAAGACGCAAAGGTGCTTTACAATATGATAAAGCTTCCCGGCGGGCTGGTACAGCAGCATCTCAAATATATATCCGACTCGATAAGTATGTGCTCCAAAGCAATAATTCCGGCTGGTTTCGCGGCAGCTTGCGCGACCGAGAACGCGGAAGTTAATGAAAACACTGGATCCCCGGCTTTCTTCGCTTCGCTCGTTAATTTCAACGTAAATCGCGTGACTTGCCACGCCGCGGATTGCGCCGTGTGTCTTGTTGATCAACGAGCAAAAACTGCGACAATCCACTAGAAAGAGAGTGAGGGAGAGAGAGAGAAAGAGAGGCAGTTAGGAAAAGAAAAATAAAGAGAAAGAGATACTCTCGGGATTCATGTAAACGCGCGGAAAGCAGTTGGTGCTGAATGTCTCGAGACTTTTATCGCGGCAAGCAGAAAATGCTTTAATTTTAGTCGTCCGCTTTTTCCGGCGGTGCGTTTCCCGTCATCAACCGCCCGATGTGCCCTGTGTACTGTACAACGTGCATCGTGCACTCTCGGGAAATTCGCGTGTCGAGCGTCAGCCGGCTTTCAAACCGATGCGCGCACTTCGAGAACACTTGCCCGGTGAGCTCTCTCCGCTCCTCGCATCGCCTCGCTGTTTTTCGTAATCCCACGCCATTCGAACCGGGATGGGAACGCGAAGAACGCTCTTTTGTCCCGGGACAAGCTGTTTCACCGCGTCGGTGGTCGATAAAAACTCTGTCGACGTCGTTAATTGAATCGGCCGCGGCGCGAGATCACCGTCATATTTTGTAGATCCTTCTGCGCCCCGAGCTGCATTCACTTCCCCGGTGACTCAGTGCTCGCAATACGCTGAACAAAATGTTACCGTTCAAGGGAACGCGATGTCTTCACTGCGATATGTTATAAATCATTCTACACACGCGGAGAGAACGATTTATTACTCGCTCACGGCCCACTGTGGGCTGGAAACCAGGGCTGTTTGTGGTTGAAATTATTTTATTTCAAGGTTCAAGATGCAAGTATAGTAGGTCGCTCAAGTTTTCTTGATCGTAGCTGGAGTGTTATAAAGACAAAAATATATATTAATATTTTATGAAAACAATTATTCGTATTATTTTATATTAAACTTTATTGTTGGAAAGTGAATATCGTAGTTTCACTTTGATTTTCTGAAGTTTATCTGTGGAGAGACCAACCCGCACACATAATCAATTAATTGAAGGGTTTGTTCTAGATTCATCAATTAGTGTGTTTATAATACTAACTCTTCGATAAATTTTTACATAGCAAGTAAGTTTGCTCCATAGAATCGTTGGTTTTCATTTTTCTTTCCTTTTTCTTTTTGTTTTTTAACACGGAAGTAAACTTGAACTATATAATTTACAGTGGTTTAATTTTTACAGATGCAATTATATATTTCTTGATAATGGTCTTAAACTAAACTAAAACATTGAAAAAAGTTATAGTTATTTGCAAACTTGCTTAGTTAGTAACATAGGATCGAATTTTTGCGCCGAAAACATCAATTTAGTTATTTACAAGTTGTCGATCGAGATAAAGGAAACAATCATCAATTAATATATGTAAAAATGTTTTACAAAATATCAAATTACAAAAATTCAATTTAAACCACGGAGAACAGGTTTTCATCCCTGAAAATTTATTTATCCTTGCGGTGAAAGGTATCGAATTTTTAGAATTTTTCATAAAATAAATCGAATCAATCAGTCTGAAATTTGATATGCGTTTTTGCGCGACACTTTTAACATGTCACTGAAATTTTCCCAGTTATATGAAAATACAGTTTGTGCCCCCGTAGTCTGTTCGCTTCATTTGTAGGTTAGTTTTATCATTTTTGTTCGCGTTTTCTCGTTTGTAGAAAATCGCAGGACAATGGTTATTGTAGAAAGTCGTGGAGCAAATGCTGAATATAATTTTTCTCAATTATTTCTATAATATTATATTCTTATATTATATAATGTTATTCTAATATTATTTCTATATTATTATATTCTTACAAGTAGCACAAGTGTAGAAAGGTACATAGCGCACTTTACAATTTATATATATATACACTGTACTTTACGTAGATCTGTATTCATACGTCCAATTATCAGCGTGATTTCTTTCGATTAGGAAAAATCGAACGCGCTCCTAGGAATAGTAAATTTTGTTTGAAATTCTCTCCAGTATCAGATTTACACGATAGAATCGGGGAAGGGTGTTAATAAGTCTAAAACAACCCTTCGAAATTTCCGAGTGAAATATTTCGAGGAGGTGTAATAAGTATTGTCGTCGAGGCGTAATTCTAGTTTGCGACGAGTGCCGCTCGAACAACAGCAGACAGGTTCGGTTCCCCGTGGCCAAGAATTCGGAAGAAGCGTTACTTGACGCACCACGACACTAACCTAAGTAGCACTCACACGAAATCGGAGCCGGGGCGTTCTCTTGACACGCTCCGGCGACGGGTTTCGTCGTCTGAAATTCCACGCCAAAGTACAAGGAGCTGCGAGGTGAAGTGTATAAGCCGATATTCTCCGGGAGGATGATGCAAGATGTATACGCGTGTATACATCCTGAAGTAGCTGCGGCCTCGTTTACCAGCAAATTACTTTCGTTTCGCTTGCCAGAAAATTCGTCTGCGCCTCCCTTTATAGTCGAGCTTAATCATTTGTATAATTTTCGCGTCACGCTACGGTTGGCTTTACCAATTTCCCTACATACAGCCCCGGTGACTCAAGTCTGTCTCATTCATCCCGCAAACTATAAGCATGCACACAGCAACTAGATGGAATGTCCTCGCAAAATCGAATTTTCTTCAGTCATTTTATAAAAACAAAGATAAATTCACCAGAAGATCATGGTGTGTATTTTTGCTTCCATTATAAGTGCAATTGTTTATTTATCTAAATAGCCAACTTCATTATCGACGGATATACAAAATTTTAACTTACATCCAATAAGAAACGTCTAATCATTAGTTGTCCTGTTTATTAATTAAGTCATTGATACGGTCTAATGTGAATTAAGGTCTGATTTACAAAATAATATTAATAATATCTAAAAAAGAAAGAATCTCTGTAAATATAATGCATATTTCGTAACTTTAATTCGCCCATTACTAAATTGTGTTCAACATTTTCGAATAAATATCGTACAAATAATCTAGCAGATAATAACCAGCGATATTTTTTTAATATACTAATCGAGAAAACCGGTTTATTTCTGAGATCGTCGACTCTCCGTGGCCGATAGTAACAACTGAATCGGACAAGATCCCATAGACCGTGGAACTCGAAAGTCCAAGTTGCTAAGTATCGCATTGTGCTTTCAATGGCTCCCGAGAATTTATTCCTGTTTCTCGTGTTGGCTGCTGCTCACGTTGTAAATTCAAATCAGCATCTTTGCATACCTATACGCGAAATACGTGCGTAAATTGCGACCCCGCGAGTCAAATGTTTCGGAATTCGCATTTATCACTTAGGAAGTATGCGACGCCCGTGAATGCAACGGGGCCAAATGTAACTATTCTAAGTATGAACATTTGTCAGGCTGTCTTCTTTCGCGACCCGATTACAAACGTTCTCTTCATGCACCAGAACCATTGTCATTAACAGAAGCAACATAGGGAACGCTTTCGAACGACCCTGCGCCCCGCGTGAGCGTGCTGCGACTTCAATTCACTGAGTTGCACCAAATGTATTCTCTGCCATAAGAGATTATACCATTGATTTCTCTTTCTATACATAATTTTTAATTTTATGTAACAAGTGAATAAAACAGTAATGTACCGATCAATTCCGAACTAATTTCACGTGACTCATTGTAAATGTGTTTGTTATTTATCGATCGTAAGGTTGTTTATAACAAGAAGTATTTATGATTGCGGCGCGAAGGTTCGATCAGAAAATAAATTAAAGCAATTTTGCTAGTTTGATTAAACTTTCTACGTTTCGATCCTAATATGGACCCTTTTCAAGAAACAGGAAACAACTGCGTCTAACTCATTGTAAGTTTATCCTGGCACCGTATCCACAACACCAATATTACTTTTATTTATAATATACTTTTCATTAAAAAAGTTAATATCTTTTCTAATCGTTAGAAATTATTCAATTTTTCATGAATATTTTTTAGAAACAAACATTTGATAGAGTACTGTAGACATATATGAAACGCAGTATAATAAATATAAGATTTGATATGAGACATATAAATAATATCAAGAATATTTAATGTCCAGAATATTTAAAATGTAAAAAACTTCAATCATATTAATCGAATTTGTTGTATAAGAGTCGCAAAATATTGTACATATAATTTTCGAGATTCTACGGAGGAATCAATCGTTCATAAAATTATGTTTTATTTCTAATCTGATAAAGCTTTGTGCGACTTTCGAACGATCGCATTGAAAGTTCTGGTGAATGTGTGATGCCTTGACAGCACGCTATTCTTTGACAATACGGCGCACTTATATCAGTGAGCTGTTAAGCTCGAAATTCCGAAAATATTTAGACGGGGCACAATAATGCTCACATTGTTATACTGCCAATGTTGCAACACGTTCGTTGAATGCATCTGAGGAAGCACGCCTCGGAAGCAGAAGATATCCTTTATCGACCGGAAGAAGTCAGAGAGCTTAGGAGTAGCGTGTTAGCAACCAGCCAGTCGCCATTGTTGGGAGCCTCGAGAGCCGGAGAATCTCGCTCGCGCGGACTAGTTTACTGTTTCGACGAATCGTTTATAGTTGGAAATGTGGATTTTCCGCGAGCTCCGCCGAGTAATGAATGTCCTTCTTAACAATTAATTCGCTCGGCTGTAATTTTGAGGACCGCTAAACGGTCCCGATTGAGCTTTAACGAGTCCCCTCTCGATCACCAACTCAATTACCTCGAAACACGCAACAACTTTCTTAAGAGGGTACTCTGATTTTGAATGCCATTATTTTACAAATATTTATGAATTCTTTTCAAAAGTACTATTCAACTATTTTTAGGTTGTTTGTCCTATCCTGTACACTAGTTAACAAAATTTTCTCGATTCTTTACTCTTGCGAGTGTAATTACCACAGATCTTTATGCGAAATAAATATTAATATTTTTTCATAAAGATGTTGGCAACTATTACTTTAATAGTAAGAACGGCACTTTGTGTTTGCAAATTTATGATATTCGATTTCTTGATCCCTTTAAAGTTATCGAATTCCGTACCATCAGGGAAATAAGAATTCTTTCAAGGTATTAAGTTGTTAGCAAGTATAATTTTAAGAATGCTCCTCATTGGGGATGGAGATTGAATTTGTAAATCATTTTGATAAAAGAGGAAGGTGGAAGTTTCCGTAATAAATTGTTGTAAAAATTGTATTCCCTGATGGATTACACGCGACGGGACTTAACTCGCTCCGCGATTTCAATTTTAACTTATAATCTCTGTTGCGTTGCCTCGCAATCGGGTAACCTTATCAGTTTTCAAGGAACACTGTCTGTGGCAACATTTATAATAGGTCTGCTTCATAAGTTTATTTTGCGCGTGCTTACGTGAGTTTCAACAGTGAAAATTTGTATTGCATGGACAGAAATGAGACAGAAACTTTATTAAATTCTAATGCAGTTTTAATATATGTGTATTAAATATATGTGTAATTTAATATATGTGTAATAAATATATGTATACGATATATCCTAAATGATTTTAACATAGATATATACGATTTGTACTAAATGATTTTGCAATATTGGACGCATACGTAGACTCAATTAAACGTTACAATAACATGTTGAAATAAAGGTAATTAGAGGTAATGAATTTACAATACAATATAGCCATCCCTTTAGGCACATAAATGCTGCAGTAATCAGTGCAATAAATATTTGTATAATAATAATGTAACATTGATAGCTATTGATTCTGGAAACTTAAAACTTTAAAACTGAACTAAGGAACAATTATTAAGGAAAAATCAAACCCATGTCATTAACTGCGACTGTATACACTGTGAGTCATGAAAAAGAGAACACTTGAATTTATATTCATTATTATATCTCTTTTGAAACTATTATTTACTATTTATACCACCAGAGTAATTCAAATGTTCTGTTATTCGTGACTCATCTTGTATAGTGTTGCAGTGACGAGAGTTGAGAAATAAAAATCACCGCACAGCTCTCCCCTACACTGCACTCACCTCGCTGCCACTATAATCTCATACCGAGCATGATATGTTAACATCGATCGGCACACTGTAAGAAAAGAAGACCGTTGCCTCGAGGAATTGCTATCAACACAAACAAACAAGCGTTTGACAAACTACTATACCACAAACAAGTAGACCATGCCATCCTGATGATTGCAAACAGTGTTCCTATTACAAAAGTGAGACTTTGCTTGAGGATCAGGAGTGGAACGATACCAAATAGCTGCGAGTTATCACGAAATCAAAAGACAGTACGTGACCGATTGATGGTGAATCGACCACCGCACCGGGTCGGCAGTTAAAGCATTAACACTGGCCGATCCGTTCGTAGATAGAACGGTCGAGCATTTCGGAGCAAGTCTCCGGTTAATCCCGCGAGCGAGTGAGCTAGCTCGGCGGTGTCCAGCAAATTACTCTGTCCGCGCTCGAACTGCGCGCGGTCCATTAGCAGAATCCCATTCTATGGTTTTTCAATCGGCGCGGCGGCCCATTCGAACCGCGGGCAACGTCTCCCGTCCAATCTCCGTTGTTCTCAGCCAACGCCAATCTGGCACCTTTCGTTTCCCATTCATTCGCCGGTTGAATGAACACGGGGACGAGCTACCAGGGCGGCGAGGATCGAGGAGGATCGAGGAGGATCGAGAGGACCGACGGCGTGGATGGGCCAGGGAGGAATACGCGCGTGTCGCAGTGTCCGCGCGTGCGAGTAGGTCAGAGACACGGTTCCGATGCGACGAGCCTCCAGCGAACGAACGATAACGCCACGGAGACAATGAGAACCGGCCAACAATGGCCCCACGGGTGGCAAGATGGCTGGCGCGGGGCTGTAGGCGCTGCCAGGCTACGAGATCGACTGAAAAGAGGACGCGATGCGCCTGGAACGGGACAAATGACGAGTCTACCTACCCGACAGCCCCTGTACACCCCGGCACCATTTAACATGTAGCTGAATAGCTATCTAGAAGAATGCCGCGAAAGGTCTCCCCCGGGACTTGGCTGGGATCCCCAGATTTCCGTGATGTCCGCTTGGCCCTTGCCCGACCATCGTTTGATACCTCTTCTGCGACTGTCCCTTCCGATAGACAACGGGAGGTCACTTTCTTCCTCTAACGTTCCCTTTTGTTGATCCACCATCGGAAAGTATAGGTCTCCGTCTATTGAAGAGTCTTGCTTGTATGAGAAGGGGAAGCAATTTCAGGATCAAGTGGAAGGAGGTGAGCTATTAGCTTGATGAGTCAATTATACACTCCTTGACCATACCAGAAGACAGGGCTATCATACAAATCTATGTTGCAAAATGGAATTTCTTTTTGTCCTGCACTGTGTGTTATAGTTCCCTACTTGAAAAGACTTTCTTCAACGCCGTATTGCAATTCATTTTTCTAAGAACTACGAAGCTAGATAAGCAAACTGCGGATTTTATGCGGAAATAAAAAATGTTCGCGTTGACTGCAGGACACAGCAGCCAAGTAAAAAGTGTATTTTTCTTTAAGTTAAACTGTTAAGCCTTGATAGAAATTGGTTTATCTTATCAGCGCACAGGTTCAATCCAAAAGTCAAAAACAAAGCAATTTTGCAACTTATAAAATTTTCCTCAACGTATCGATCCAAGTATGGATCGTCTTCAAGAGAAATTTTGCATTTGCTATGTATAAACTGTCTATATTAAGTATTTAAATGTGTTATTGTATTCCATGTTGGTAGGAACTAGACTGAGGCTTCCTACCAGCATGGAATACAATAACACATTTAAATACTTAATATAGACAGTTTATACATAGCAAATGCAAAATTTCTCTTGAAGACGATCCATACTTGGATCGATACGTTGAAAAAAATTTTATAAATTGCAAAATTGCTTTGTTTTTGACTTTTGCATCGAACTTGTGCGCTGATAACATAAACTAATTTTTATTAATTAGTTACGATCTACAAAACGGAATATTTATTAAGCCGAAACTAATATCTTACTGTTCTTACATATACGCTAGATAGATTTACTGATGAGTCCTCTAGCGCGTCTAGGACGAAACACCTCGTTGCTTTTCCTCGTATTAAAACATTTTAATAGCTAACGTGGTTCTTGAACCGGAAGATTCAAATCCGAATCCAGCGTTTCGTATTCCTACAAAAATAGCTATTTGTTGTTGTAAATGATCGAACCTTTGCGCCACGAATAAAAATTCATAATATCCAAAAGATAAATTACGATCGATAAATAATTAATTATTTAGTTTTTACATATGTTTAACATGTCCACTGCATTAAATTGTTCTCGTCTATTTTTGTCATAAATGTATAAAATCTGCACTCTATTGGTAAGAAAACACCATTTTTAGATTACTTTAAACATTTTTGTCGTCGTTTGATATTTTGGTTACATATATGTACATATATGATTTATATTATTTTCGATTTCCACTTTTTCTTTTTGTATAAAGACTTTGAATGTTTCCATTCAGCTAAAAGCTTATTTTGTTTCAGGCAAAAAACTGTGCCATACCGAAAAAGCGGTACCATCATGTTGTCTTGTTCGAATTCCAGCGAGAAATTACAACATTCGAGGCTGCAAACAATATTTGCACTGTTGGTCGAAGGAGCATTAAACACAAGGATATTGAAACATTCTCTACAGGTAACTTTTGGTTTTTGAAAATCATTTACTTTTTCACTGAACAATTATAAAAACATCAAACCTGGATTGTACATGGTTCTGAACCATTGTGCAGGACAAATACACCGGGATCGTCCAGAAACTTCCGACGTATTGCACAATAAAAAGTTCGTCGAAAGTTCAATTTTTCAATTTCCTCTAGAAATGCATGGCCACTGTAAATATGCGTTTCTTACTCGCATGGATATTGCAAAAGTTTTGGAAAAACGCTACGGGAACAATGTGGAATATGCGAAATGAGTGAGTCGAAAAGTTGTATTGCCACTTTCCCATCGACATCAACATCGAACAATGCAGCATATCGACTATTTTACATTACATATTCATTGAAAGAGAAAGAATGATGCAAACCAAACTATAAAAAATAAATTGCACACAAATTCTTTCTTTTCATACACTGTCATCTTTGCAATAACATAATTGCCATATGACGTAATCTTCACATCTATAATAAATCCATTCAGAGAAAATCTTTTTGCGCCTTTTGTGATCGAAGATATAGTGTACGGTTGGAAACATCATTCGTGTGAAATACAATAATTTACACGGTAGTTTCTACCTATCTAACCAACGTTTTAATGAAAAACTCTGCAAACATCAAATTCAAAATTAAATTAAATAGTCCACGGTTTTCCGCTTGGTTCAACGTGCTGTTTCCGAACAAGCGAGCGAGCGACAAATTCTTTCATAATCTATCGGTTCATTTACCATGGCGCGTTTCGTATAACTGCGGCTACAGAACGCGAATAAATTAATTAGTCGCGCGTTCGCGACTGTTTCGATGTGTTATCTATCAGTGGTCGGTGGCTGTCCACCGACTCCGGCCAGTAACTGCAAAAATTAAACGTGTACCGTTGACGCCGCGTGCATAATGAACAACAGGAAAACAGTCGACGGGAGACAATCAATTATAGAATTTACGGGCGTTGCTAATTAAAGGTGCATCATGGGAGAGTGCAAACATTCGCGCGGGATGCGATGTTATTGAATAACCGGGGTTCTTGCTGCGCGTCGGGACCATTTGCACAGTCAACAAGATTTTTCGGCTCTCCACGCTGTTCCCTTGTTTGCCCCCGTTATCGATTTCCTCCGGCCCGTTTTTCACCCTCTTGCGCCCCATCCCTGACCCCCCGTTACACGGTTTTCATCCCCCTGTGAACCCCTCGTGGCCCACATAATTCGGTAGTTCGAAAATCGTGACGAGCCGGACCGGAGCGTGCCTCTGTGTAAACACTTCCCGGTTACCATAATCAATTTTCTCTTTGGGCGTCGCGCGACAATTTCCAGTACAACCTTGCGCGCACGCGCACACACGCGGCTGCAAACAATTGCAATTTGGTTCCATTCGAATCTTTCGACGTTCAAAGTCTTCCGAGCACACCAGCCGAAATTTCGCAGTGACGTGCGAGAACTATTATGCAGTATGCTCGGTTGGCACGGGCTTCTATGGATTCTTCAGTTTCCGAATACTCGGCGGGATAGGGAACGCACGCCAAACAAGAAAAACTCACGCTGCCTTAATTTAATACCCGTGTCGGTTGCGTTTCACGCGTGTAATGGTGGCAATCATGCTGCAATTCGTGGGAACAAAGAGCACGAGAGTAGCTTCAATTTCTAGCTGGGGAGTTTGTTGTTCGTTACAGTACGTGCTTGTAGACACGCCAGAATTCTGTTCATGCGAACTCATTCGGAGATCAGCGGTTTATACAGGTTGGGTCAATAACTATATCCACCTTGAATATCTCCGTTACTTGTAATAATGTGGAAAAATGTTATGAACAAAAATTGCACGGTACAGAGGGGGACATGTGACAGAAACATTTTCTGCGAGGGTGAAGGATAGAGGACATTTCAAGGTCACCTTGATTTGTTTAAAAGGAATGTTCTATTTTTTATACCATAGATCGATAGAGTAACAGATTTTGAGTATAAAAGTGTTGATCTTCATATGTCCTAAATTTAATAGTTTACTTAACTATTACTTGTTTCGATAATATCTCGTTAACTATTAGGTTTAGGACATATGAAGGTCAACACTTTTATTCTCAAAATTTGACACTCTTTCGATGTATGGTAAAAAATCAGGGTGACTTTGAAATGTCTTCTGTGCCTCTACCCTCTCAGAGGTATGCAAGGTGAACATAGTTATTGCCCCACCCTGTATGTTCATGTAATTGGAGTTCACCTATTGTGCACATTACTTATGACTACAAATCTTACGCATTTATAAATTAAATAGATGAAACATGAAACTACAATGATATGAGAAGAATTTAAGAATTTTATTATATTGTTTCCACCTTATTAAAATGTTTAATAAGTGCATAGAGTTCACTGATTTTTCAATAAATGATTGACAGCAATTTTTAATTCCAAATGCGTCCTGAATATAGAGACATACTATATTCCATAATAGTTTTATTTTCTATTATATTATGTATTATATTATATTGTTATTATAAAAATTTTATATTTAGACACTTGTTTTGACTACATTTTTAAAAAAATTTCATTGATTTCATTGTTTTAATTATGATGCACTTTTAAAGAACAGTATGTACTCGTTAAACATTGGTATGAAAAATCTGATTTTTTAGCAAATCAACAGCTAATTCTTTTTCGCCGACATAAACAATTTTTGCAGCGAGTGGCTATCACTGGTCAGACAAACAGTCGAGCTGAAAAACACACGTTCTCCTCAAATAATCAATCTCGACTCGCTTGCAACTCAAGCCTCAGGTGAAAAACATGTTATTCCACGTTATCAACTTGCTTTCACTGCAATATTTCTATTTAAAAGTTACGAAATATTTTTCACTGGTTCATGCATAATGATCTATAATCATATAATTCGTCATTAATAATAATTATAATCGCCTTTTTTATGCAATTGTTTGTCTCATATAGATGTATTTACATTACCAACCTCATTATCCACTGGCTTCATAGATGTTATGTCCTGTATAAATAATACAAAGTTTCACCAAAGAAGATTCGAATTTTTGCATATGAAATGTATATGTGTTAAACTCTTTAGAATATACAGAGTGTTACGTTTAACATTGATCGTTACCTTCGCCAATAATTGAAACAGGACAAAATTGTTCGATATTCTAGTCTGTTTTGAGTTTTTTTTGCCAAGGTCGTCATCGACATTTTTTGGCAGATTAATATGTGTTTTTTTTATAATGTACCGTTGTAGTGGACATCAAAACGAATACAACGATATGTAATACTAAATCCTTGCAACAATCTTCAACGGAAAGATTTTTAAAACTTAATCGACAACATTCGAGTAAGTACTTTGGAAATTTTTTTAAACCATTCATTTTTCTCTTAAACGAGTATATTACAGTGTTAATGCAAACGAGTGAAACGATACTGCGCGCAGAACACTCCGCACGCACAAACTAAACCGATCATTGTACACTGCGACTTATCATTATTCGAAATAGACCGTAATTCTCTGCTGCAGTAACATACGAGTTTCTAATTTATGTCGCTCGGCGTTCAGGTTAATGAAAATGCTACCAACAGCGCGAGCTGAATTTACAAAGACCGAGTTAACGGAATGCACCGAATTTTCACGCGAGCCGGCCATAATGTACGGTGAAACATGGTGATCGCACCAGTTCACATTACGCAATACGGACGATCGAGCACATATTCAGAAGAAGTATGTTGAAGAGATATATCAAGGTATAAATCGATCCGGCAACGCGTTGCATATAATAACAGATATTACAAATCAGAGTTTTCTTGCAACGTCTTGTCCATGTCGAATCTTGTCATTTAGAAACGTTCACGTCGTTATTATTTAAGCATCGACTTAATATCTGAGCGCGGAATCTCATTAAGGCGAAGATGTTCTGGAGGTATATAAAAACGCAACAAAATATTTTGAAAATTTGACAAGATATAATTCTTACTAAATTAATGCAATTACCAAAGTTTGGGTTCGATTCACTGCACTGTTTAATATTTATAGCAACTTAAAGTTTGCACATTTTAACATGTCTTCTTATGGAGATTTCATAAAATTCCACTTCAAAGCCTATTTAATTTAATATTGAAAAAACTCAACTAGAAACTCCATTTTATATATATACATATATAGTAAAAATTATGTAATTAATTGTGTACAAAATTTATTAGGATTCGCTAAATAGTTATAGAACAAAAAATCACCTTTTTTTGTTATTATCAGAACATAATTTTATGCAAAGTTTACATGTTTATTTTCAGTAATAACCATGAATATTGCTTCCTGAGGTATTTTTAATTTATTTAAATATTTATTTTTAACTTTTTATTGCGCAATTATATCTTATATTGAATATCTCAAATTTATTATCTTGAAGTTCAAATCAGGAAGTATAATCATTAGTAAAAGTCACTTCCAATTTTTTATAATATAAAGACAATTTAATTAAAAAATAAATATAACATGAAGTTCACTAATTAAACGAAAGCTTTTCAAATTAATCTATTGTTTTAATGCAAAATATACTCGTGAATGGCTTTCGTTGCCAATTTATTGATGGATTTCGAATTTCTTGTACTTTTGTCTAACATTGTACCTCCAGAACATCCTTAACATTTCTACTGTTCGTCTTTTAATATGAACCTCTGTTGGTGAAATTTATTTTTCAGACTTCCTATTAACTTCGAAATGTCAATTTAAAGTCTTCTTGCTTACGCAACGAAAACTCTTTCTGAAAAACGTTGCAAGGAATCTGAACAAAATTCTGCATGTAATCAGACCAGCGACGGTACTTTACAATTTCAAATATGCTGAGTTCGTTTTCACGAAATCAGGTCGATGCAAATGAAATACGCAAACGTCAGGCGATACCATCGAACGGATTTTGTGCAAGTGTAATAATTATTTAATTCTAACATCGTCTGCTCGATATCCATCGCGTAACAGTTCTTAAAGCACTTACATTGTTTATAATTGGCTTAATGTTACACGAGAACATAAACGTTTCAAATTTTCGAACTAATATTGGCCGGGAACTCCGCGAGAACTCCCATTTCAATTCATTAAAATAATACGTACCGCTAAAACTAATCCGCCATTGAAGTGTCGGCCAGTTGGTGAATCAGCTTTCCAGAAATTCAATTAAGTTATCGCATTTGCAATTCAACGCATAATTCCGGGTTGTGGTCAGACATTTCGTAAATGGTCGGGCTTTGAGCATATCGTGGGTAAGCATATATCAAATCGATTAATTAATTATTTGTTCTCGGTTTAAGCGAAGAAATTAGTCTGTCCATATATGTATATCTGTTCATCCACCCGCGACCTCTTAACACCTTAATGGTTGGTGATACCACAGTGGTATCATTTGCGTGCTGATCATTAACGACCGCTGACGCCGCACTGGCGTCACTCTAATCGCGTAGATGGCAACACATATTGGTTATTTTACGAGAAATGTAAATAAATTTTGGAATGTTTGCACAACAACCTACATACACCATTCTATTTTAAATTTTTAGAATTTCTATGTATTTTCATTGTAAATCATGTCATAGATAAGATTAGGGATTGCAATCCCGCAGGATTCTGCGTCATTTTTTTGGTCCCGCATTTCTTAAATAGGTGTTGCGGAATCCCGCAAATTTTGCGGGATCATGCGTATAAACAATACGCAAACATAAGATTATTATATTATACAGGGTGTTCGACTACAGGTGGGAGAAAATTGAAGGGGTGATTCTCGACGATAATATAAGACGAAAATGAAGTATAAAAAAATTGCGATTTCGGCTTCGTTAATTAGCTAATAACAATTAAAAATCCGCCTAAATTGCGGCAACATTTTCGATAGAGGTGTACGTTGCGTACGTCACACAGGCGCGCGACAGTCATGTATTAAGTGACAGTTGCATGCATACCTTGGTTCTTATTGGGGCTCCAACGAGGAGAAAATGTTTAATAAATAGCTGGACGACATTGAATCTACCTACTCGTTAAAATCCACAA
>CM052337.1:4660691-4714329 GCA_028455595.1 Lasioglossum vierecki | reverse complement strand
CCATATGTTTTCTTTTAACAATATGTCTTTTAATATCATAATTAGACTGGGGATTTTATGCATTTATGGCAAAAACGAGTTGGTGTAATTTAAAATAGTAAAAATATTTGAAGAATTTAATATAATACTGTTATATTATTTTCGACCTATCAAACGTATTAAAAAAGGAGGTAAATTACTATTTCACTCCAGATTGTTGCAATTTAGTTGGAAAATTTTTATTTTGCATAAAGATCCACATTCTAATCATAACTGTGGTAAGTGTACTATAATAAGAAAATCAGGGTTACTGGAGTCTTGAATGATCAAATTGAAAATTAATCGTGAAAAGTAGTACGAATCCTTTCTTTACCTTTCTAGTTTTATTTATGATAGATCAGAGAGTGATAACATTTTCTATACACATTGTACTCATCGAGTACAACGTGAATAGAGGTTTTGTGCAGTCTTTGATCAGCATGTGCCTAGTGTTCTCTAACGCAGACAGCAGTGCCATTGATGCGGTTGCACAAACCCGACCAAACACAAAAAGTTGAGCTTCTCGAAATCCGGCCGTGTCGGGAGAGCTACCGAAAAATTGTCAATTCAATTTATCTTGGTTTTTATTTTCGTGCGAGAGGTACGTGTTCTCCCGACCGGGCCAAAATGGAACGATAATCTTCGCAGATTTAGCGAGGAGAACGGGGCAAAATAAAAACCGCGTGTACGGGCAAAACAAACGGCGGTGAAACGCGGAAAAAAGCTCGTAACGCTGCTTGCACGGACTTTTGATTGGGACGAGGCTCGCGACCGTATGCGTGGGTGGGCGAAAGCGCCGGGGTTCAGTTTTCCA
Organism: Lasioglossum vierecki; assembly: GCA_028455595.1. NCBI lineage: Eukaryota > Metazoa > Arthropoda > Insecta > Hymenoptera > Halictidae > Lasioglossum > Lasioglossum vierecki. Next base: position 4,713,497 of record CM052337.1, on the reverse strand, counting down.
TTAGCTGTAAACCGCATTGTTCGACGACCTCGATATTCGCGTTAAACGCAATAGAAACTTAATGGCGCCCACAGGTATTAAAATGCAATCGAACGAATTGAAACCTGGTCTTTAAACCGATCCCTGATTTAGTGGACCGCGGTTGTTTTACTGGCCCGCGATACGCTCTCAGCTCGACCGTATAAATTCGAAACGTCTGTTGACCTTGTTAAGCCCGCCGCCGTTCGTAAGTACCCGGGACACTTAGATTTCGCTCGTAAAGTATCGAATAAATTGGTTATTCGAAACAAATATTTCTCACAAAACAACTGCGCTTTCGTTGCTGTTTTGTATCGGCATAAAGTATAAAGTATTAACTTAGCGCTTCCCACACATTTTATTCCTCTTGCGGGAGAATCGTTCATTTTATAAAAGATACGAGTAGTATTAAAAAAATTGTATTATTCACACAGTTTTGGCTTATTCGCTTATGTTTCACTAAAAGATTTACATTCAAGTATGGTAAATTACACAACATTTAAATGTACGTAAAAGTTCGAAGGTTTCTATTATTATTCATAATTCTAATCTAAATGTAAAATTAGTAAAACTTGTAATTATATTTAAACTTTAGCATTCCCTTATATAATTCTTTAAAATCTAGTTATTGGCAGTACAAATAAAAAATGACGAAATAAAAAGAACTGCAAAGAAATAAAGATTATAGTAGCATTAAAAAATTATAAACAAAGTTTAAAATTGTTTTATTTATTAAGGAAAAAATATAACCTGATGTTTTAAGTATGGAACGACTTTTGTTGCCAAAGAAATGTAACCAATAAAGTTTTTATTCTTGTATGTACATGTAAGTTGTCTCACAGTGACGTCTTATAGTTGGAATATCTCGAAACGCTAGTAATTGGAAAACTTAGTTTGTAATACGATCTTAACAGAGTCGAAGATCCTTGGAGTATATGACGGAAAAGTGGAAACACACGGTAGTATCCTGTAATCGGGCCGACGTTCCCCGGAGTTCGGATATCGAGTAACTATACATCTGTGGTATTGAGCCATCCTGGATTCGTGGCAAATGAGATAGAAAGTTAGACCAGCCTGCAGAAGTTAGGGAACCGTCCAGGAATTCAAGTTCAAAGGGTCTCTCTCGCGATTACTACCGGCGGTAGCTTAGAGAAATCGATTTTCGACGTCCAATCTTATTACGTTGGCTTATGGTTGTAGTAAACACGTTTCTAACAAGTGCTGCGAACGATTAACTCGGCGACCTAACAAGGCGCCGAATACAGGCGTCTAACAGCGACGACAACATCCATTTAATTTGCATTTCCTGCATTCTAATTTTTACCGGATCACATGAATATGTGTGATCATTGCATCATTAATTAAAACCAAATGTATACCAAATGTAGCATTTTTCTGGAGCATACAGTCTCATTTAAGTAATCATGCAATGATCACACACATTCATGTGACCATATAAATTAATTTGCTGCTACATTTTTTAGTTCACATTTGTTTAAAATGCTACATTTGACAGCTTTATGCTAACTCAACACTCAATAATTCATAAAGCTACTAAATATAATCAGAACTACACGTGTAGAATTTTTGTAGAACATACAGTCTCATTTAAATAAATTTAATACCCTTTTGAGTTATTTAGTATGCTATATGACATAATTTTGTCATAGTTATAGTATGCAACAAACATGTTAGCCCGTCCCTCTAAAGGTTAAATTGTTTTGTCGCGGAACCGTAAGTTTGCGGATGTTCCGGATCACTGCCCGCCAAGTTAATCTTGGACAGCTAGTTCAAATGAAAGAATGATCGCAAAAGACAATAATTGATTCGCATGAGTTTATATCGCAAGAATACGTTAATGGAAGCGTTTCGTCCCGGACCTGCTAGTGTACTCGTCAGTAAGGCTGATCTAGCTGATGATATGTGGATTCGTGTTTATGATTAAACGCACGCGAAGAATCTCGATTGATTTGATCCGGTTCGCGAGGGATTTTGATCGACGCGATCCCGGTTTGTCGGATGTCCTGACCACTGGACAACGAACTACCGTGATGCTAACTTTGCACGTGTTATGGACGATTGATAAGTCACGACGTTAGAGCGTAAAAATCAACTGAGGGACTTCGTCTTCTAGCCCTGGCGCGACGCTCGTTGGATTTTCGAATATGAAATAAGATGCACTGATTGGTTCCTGCAGAAAGTTGCATTTCCCAATCAGTACACACTTTGACTTTTAGGACCTCCTTCCCGTAGTTCTGAAAGAGGCCCTGGGAAGGAAGAGTGGGGCGAGATCTTACTCGGTCGACTACTTGACGGTTCCAGGTAATTCGAGACCCTGCGTGACGGTCGAGGACGTCCTTCGGAGGGACTAAAATGACACTTTGTAATCTCGAGGGTGTAGAAAAAATTAAACGTTAGAGATGTCTTGACTGGTCGCCAAATGACCTTTGTTTGATTTTCGAGGAGGATATTTAGGCACGTTCGTATCATAAATCTTGTCCCTAGGAAACCTACGAATACTGTTCCTATGCGACGGAACATAAATAGAAGAAATAAAAGCAAATAAGAATTTGAAAAAATTTTTTTTTTAATTATGCATTGTCATCTAGTTCTGAGCCATGTATCAAATTTCAAGACTCTAGCTCATCAGGAAGTTAGTTTAAAATCAATTGCAAAATTTGTCACCGAACAGACAAACAGACAAACAGACAAAGAAGAAAGCGAGCTAATAAAAACGTGTTAAAATGTTCGCGAAGACATTAGGGGACGGAAACGCGGAATTAAAACAACTGTTTCCTTCGACCCGAATCAGACTTCTCCAAATGATCCTTAATCTCGACCGGAACAAAATGTCCAGACTGCTTCCGCTCGCGTTCATGGTCGTGTTCCACGGAATCCGCGTTGCGTCGGTGTCAAGCTAATTGAAACGGATCGCAGCCGCGGGAACGCTGGGACACCTCGTTCAGAGTTTTCCGTGCGAGGAACAAATCATTATGCAATTCAGCTCCCCGGACAATGGCCGTGGAGTTTCGCGGCGGGTAAATCATTGGCGCGATAATTAGACCGGCCAGCCTCGGAACTCAATGGCGTGCACCGCTGTTTCTCCACTAACAACAGCTTTTAACTTTTCCCGCCTGAAGCCCGCATCTAGAGAAATCGAGTAACTAACTTAGATGAAGCGGCGGAACCTCTCTGCGAAACAGGCGGTTTCGCAGATTGTATTTGACCAACTTTCTGCAGCAAGAACACTGCCAAATGACTGTTTGTCTTCGGTAAGTTGCAGCCCTTTGTATCTTGTCTAGCCAGTGCCTACATGAGCTCCCGAGTTCCTTCGAACTTCACTGCTTCGGGCTTCACTTTTCATATGATGAATAGAACAGGCTTTGTTCTTGATTAGTGTTACACAATTCGTATTATAACCCCCTTTCTTTAAAATAACCAGCCTGACTCGTCGTGGAGATTTCAGACATAATCTGTGTAATACGAATGTTGATAGTTATATTTGAAATTAAAGTACTTGTACATAAGCAGTGATTACTTTTCTTTTGCACCTAGGAAATTATAAAAGACAAAAATGTTCTAATTGTTCCAGACCTGAAGAAAACTGTAGTGTAAGGGGTTAAGTAGATCGAGTCGTTCACTGATCAGACGTGCAGAGTGTAAGAGTTGAATGAATATTTAGAGAAACTTACTATTGTCGGATACTTTGAAAGCAATTGAACAAAATTGTAAGAAAATTTAAGTAAAATCAGTAAAATTCACAAAATGAAGAATTCCTGAGAATTGTTTTTAACGTTTTAATAAGGAAAAGTGTTGTATTTTTATCCAGGCTTTCACATTTGGTGTACTAACAAATTACTATTTGTTTCGCTAAAATGTGCAACCTAAACTTTTGGGTAACATAGTCTAATCTGGTTGGTGAAGTGGCATGATGCATTTATGGGGTTAGATGTTCGTTACGAGACCTGCTTCTGGTCATTCAAATGAACTTGGCTCCATATTTCGTAACCGCAAAGACGAGTGGGGGCGCTCGCCTAATCAGATAACCAGAATGGGAGTTGCATTTGAGTTACAACTCGGCTGAAACATAGATATGCATAAGTCAGTGCAATCCAATGCATTTCGTCAGGCAAGGAGAATTTAGAATAGGCTATAATGACGTAAGTAGTAGTCCGGCAGATAGCATCGTCCTACAAGTAGCATGAGGTCCGTACATTGTTGGCGAAGCACCATGAATCCTGCATCAGGCTAGACAAGCAATGCGAGAGTCTTATCAGATAAGTGGAATGGGTTCATGCCTGGCCAGACAAGTAGAAGGAATACAAATTAATGTGTGCACCAGTCTCTCCCCATTAACCTTTACGTAAAGTGTACAGACTAACCATTAACTAACCGAACAGTGAATAAAAAATCCTGGAATTAGATCACAGTTATGATATAAAAATTGTTTAAGAAACGCCAACTTTGCACATTTGTACAAAGTGTCAAAACTACTTGTTCCTGATTATCTATTACGACCTTGTATTACGATTATTAAAATTATAAAAATGTTTTCATGAGAAATTGATGAGGTAACATTTTCATTCTTCAACGTCTTATTATTAGTATAAAGTATGTATTATCATATAAATATCATAATTATATGTATTGTTCCTGATTTCTTCTATTACGATTATTAAAATTATAAAAAAGTTTTCATGAGAAATTGGTGAGTTAACATTTTCCTTCTTCAATGTCTTATTATTAGTATAAAGCAATATACGTATATATGTATCATGTATTTTCATTTCACGTATCAGAGTAAATTATATTGTTTATTGAACTGTGAAATAATTTTTCATTTGTATCTAGATTTGCTGTTTTGAAGTTACAGTAATTTGTTTACATTCAGAAGAAAAATTCGAGCTATAGAGGATTAAGAACAAAATGAGAGACGACTGTTCGTCAAATAAATGTCTTTGACAGCTATTACTTAGGACACTTTTTTTAAAAATAGTGTCTTTAAGTTCCTGAATGCTGGACCGACGTAAGAATGAAATAAGAAGGATGCGACGGAACGAATGACATAGATTTATGAACAAACTTCTCTGTCAATGTCGCGGTGGCGCCCACACCGACACACGGTCCAGCGGAGGCTATCGTTTGATCAAGATTAATGACAATATCCCGTAGCCAAGTAATTTCAGGCATCGAGTCAAGTTGACGCGCGCGGTGCGCGAGCCTTGTTTTGCTTACAGTACATTTATTCAACATTAGTTATACGCGATTTAACTTAGCCCTCTCTCCCACTCCCCGCCCTCTTCTACGGCCTCATCTCGGATAGCTGCCGTTCGCCAAATTCACCCCTGTCAGCCCTGTCACGCTGATTTCCCTACTTTTACGTGATTTATAACAATACCATCATCAGCAGGAAGCGACCACGCTCTAAGTAAAGTGGCGACAATGCTTCTTGGCTGGCATGTTCGATAGATAATGTCCCTCACTGTCCAACTTCCCAGGGAAAATTGAGAAATAAGCTTCGTATCGGCGGAAATTGACGACCAGGGACACCATTATAAGGGTTTTCTCAGTCCAACGGTAATATTAACGTTAAATTGAGTGAATCAGAACATGTGCAACTAAATGAATTTAATAATAATAATATAACTATTTGTGGATTTCGATGAAATTTTACTATCCCACTACGTTTTAATTATCCATTCTAATTGAGGAGGAATATTAAAAATAGAGTATTAAATACAATTTAAGTGAATTGTTGAATTTTTAAAGCAGGTACATTTCGAGAGTCCGTTTGAGGGTTGATTGTTAAATTTTGTAGTAGACACATGTTTTTATCGTTATTCTTGTAGTTAAAAAATAAATTGAAGGTACAGTGAACAAAAATAGTTGAATGTGTTCTTCATCTACTCGTGTAATATGATACATAGAGTTCGTAGCAGATGAAAATATGTAAGAAGCACTAGGGGCTTTTTTTATCTTACGTTCTACCCCCTTTTATGGTAATAACAAACAATTATGAGAATTTTATTCTGAGTTCAACGACGTGCTTAAAACTGTACACGCTACATATGGATTGCGAAATAAGCTATTTTGAAAATCTAATTTTTATATTTTCCGACGAAAACTGGTATTTCAGAAAAGTTTCGGTGGTTATTTTCTATTCGTCGGCCGTATTTTCTTCCACGCACGGTTTCGCCTGACAGTTTATTCTCTCAGCTGAGAATTTAAAGCAAGAAAGAGGAATTTATGTTGGTGTATCCGAGTTATGTTTGCGTAGCGCGATATTGCCACTTAGCGTTGCCTCCAGGGATTTAGAAGTTACAATTTTTATGAAAATTGTTTCTCGACGATAGTTGCTAAAAAGAATGCGGTTAATTTTCGCTTCCGAGTTCGATATTTATCGGTTTTCATTTATTCGGTATTTTATTGATGAGTCAGGAACAGAGGTAATGGGGAAAATACAGCTGGTGAATTCGCTTGTCTTTTATTTGAAATTTTATCTCGATATTTAACCAAAAACACTCTTGCCTGGAGAACAATGAACAATGCACTGTTCTTTTGGACTCGTTTTGGAACAGTACGACCCGTTACAGCCGCGGCAATTTACGATGTAAAACGGCCGACGACGGTTGTTTTTACAGAAAAGCGTAATTTTGCATAAATGGCAGAGGAAGCGGTTGCAAAAATAGAGATAAAGGTTCTACCGTGCGGTTTCCGCTTTGCAGACTTTGCCGGAATATGCGCAAATATCTTGGATGTATTTCGTTGAACCGAATAATAAAATATCATTCGAAATAAACGATTTATAGGAGATGCCTCGATGTGACATGTCACGAAAGGTGTTGCACACTTCGACGAGAAAGTATCGAAGGATGTTCTGAAAGTTTCGCAGGCATACAAAGTTGGTCGTCAAAGGCTTTTAATACCGCGTAAAATGATTATGTAGCTACAAGGTGTGCGAAAAAGGATAATAATAATTAACACTTTAATAGCATGCCACGGGAACTTCGACTTCGGTGAATCCTGCCCGTCGCTGAAAGTTTCAAAATTCTTCAAGTACACGATGCTTCAAAGACAGACTCGTGTCAAAAGACATCTAAATTACATTCCGTCACACTCGAAAGGACTTTGGTAACAATAGTTTCTATTCTTGCCTCCTTTACGCGGAGTTAGTGTCTCGGAATTTAAACATCTGTTACTTCTAGAATCATTTGTAACTTTAAACATCAACATTTCCTACAAAATTGATAAGAATTTAGTATGGATGGACAGTAAAAATTCATTGTTTTCCTCAAATATTTTGATCACTCATTATAAATGTTTTCCATCAATTCATAGAATGTGTCAAAAACAGTGTAACAACAGTCTTAGATCCTTCTGATGCTTTTACTCTTTTGTATTCGACTTACTCGTTTCTGTTATAAATGCTTAAAATCCATAGTGTAGTGACAAATTTTAGCTCTCCAGTTTTAGTTTCATTAATTAAATTAATTTAATTTTTTTATTAGAAAATCTCATATGAGATTTATTTCAACATAATTACAAAAAAAAAACAAAATACGCCACATACAAAAACAGAATATAATAATTACAAAATACAATGTGGTATATTAGAGATACACAGATATTTTAATACAGATATATGATTAATTTAAAAACTTATACTTTAAGACCACAGCTTTTAAAAAATGATAACATGTAGTGACAAGCTTCGATGTTTGGTTTAGCTATTAATATTGACACATCCATTGGAAGCTGGAAATTTATTTTGCTGAGTTTATTCATTAATTTGAGCCTTTCCTCGTTGTACAAGTTACATTGCCATAAAACTTGGTTTAGAAATTCGTCACCCTCCCTGCATCTACATTCAGGATTATCAATAAATCCAATGCGAGCAAGAGAAAAAGCAAGGTGATAGTAGTCAGATCTACACCTGTTTATACTGACAATAGTTGAACGGGATAAGTTTAACTGAGAAAACCAAGGAAGTCTATTTTCATTTAAAAAAAAAACTGAAAATATGTTTTGCCCTTAAGAAGACCATCAGCTTCCATCAGTTTCTAGGTATCATTTGCGATTATAAATTGACGTTCACACCTCGTATTGACTTCATTATTAAAAAGTGTATGAGGTCTTTCAACATTATTAAATTCTTGAGAGGTACGTGGTGGGGTTGTGACCCTTCCACGCTCATGATTTTATTTAAACCCACCAAGCGCTAAAATTTAGAGCGTCTTGAAAGAATTCAGTTTGCAGCGATAAGATTGGCTTTGGGATATCGCATAAAATTAATTTAATTGTGTGGCATTGGTTCAAGTGCACTTGACGAGTTAAATGAGATGTCAATTTCAGAGAAACCTATGAGTGCATGAACACCACTGCGCAAATGGTTCTGAAGGACTAGAACGAGATCTGTTGTATTTGTTTGTGAAGTAGAATAGAATTGTCCGTGACTAAATCCACGGAAAAATAGTGAGATTTGGTGATTGTTGAGCTAGTAGAATAGGACCATGCATGGTTGAACAAACAAGCGGAGCGGGTCTACGGTACATACAAATGACGAGAGCCCGCACTGTCATGGGGGGTAGGTATCTGTTTTGTTCCGACAAATATTGGTTGCAATTTAAACAATCTAAAATCGCGCTAACTTTTTGCCGCTGTGTGTTTCGCCGCCAATAGTCAACGAAGTCGCAACACTCCGCACTTGACGTTGCCAGGTGAATCGATAACTTGTCACATGAAACAATTACCGGGAAACCTTTCGGCGGTGCACGGCAGTCAGCTGCAATTTGAATCCGCTCCCCACGGTAGCGTTCTCTGTCCGGCGGTTGGATAAACTTTATCAAAGCCAGTGCAACTTTGACGTCACGTATTCGATTGTAAACTTCGATGGAAGCATCAACGAACACGCCCGGACCGGCTCAGCAACGACTTCGAACGGCAATTATTGAAACCACAACCAATTCTCTAATCAACCAGCCACTAGAAAGCTCCAGGAAAATTAATATCTTGGTGACGGAGCTGTTTCAACTTTGATGACTACAGTTAATTAAATCGAACACTGTTATTAGGTCTGATTCTTCAGCGGTTCCGAGATGATTAGAAACGGGGGTTGCAAACCATTAACTAGAAACGTGCATTCGCTTTGTAGAACGTACGAGAACGTTTTTATTGAAAGATTTTAAAGACTAGACTGATCATTAGATGAAATAAAAATTGTCCAAGTTGTTTTCAAGAAACAGTAATTAAATAAGTCGAAAATAATCCAATATATAATCCATTTTTGTCATAAATACAAAGTGAAGTAACTGCAAACTAACTTCTTTCATTATTCTGGTTTTCATGAAGTAACCTATGAAGGTGTAGTTCAGTTTGAATTTTGGGGTGATTGAGAAATAAGTACATGTATCTTTGAATTATTTTTGTATGGCGATATTAATATTTATAAAAAGTATTTCTGTATAATAATTATCCACTATAATTATTCGTAAGCGCTGTATAAGATGGTCTTAATAATTATGGACTTTATTCACCGTACGACTGTAAACTCACATTCATTTGCACTCATTTTAGAGATCATTAGAAGATGGTAACTAGTCAACGTATAACAGAGGCTCGTACGAATCATTGCACAGTATAATACAGTGAAGGCTGGGAAGAATAGCCTCTAAGTCTACAAAACGTTTAATGCTCTGTGCAAGAAAGGAATTGGAGAAAGATGCGGAACGCTTGTTTGCAGAGTCATTTCAAGTTCGCCTTTCTCAGTTCGCAAAGTGCTGTAGACGGCAGACTTTCTACTGGAAAATCATAACTCTCTCGAATGTTCTCAACGACAATCGAGTTAATAGACTTACTATGCTGTTGATGATTCGAATTTCATGATTTCGATGACTCGAACATTTTTCATCGTTTCACTCATCAGATTATCGAATCGGAAATTTGTTAAATCAAGTTTGGGATGAAAAATTACAAAAACTGTGAATCGCGAAACATAAAAATTGCAACGAATCCATTCGAATTTTTTTTCAATGTAAAAAGCATCCTGCGTACAATGAATAATCCTCAATTGTGTCATCGCTCTTTTGAAATTTGAATATTTATTGTTGAATATTTTTATATTTATAATAAATGCAAATTCGATTTTCAGGAACTGTATTTGGATTTTTGCGACATACGTTACTTTTACAGCAACGCACCTAAATTTTTCCACATAGTAACAATAAACCTGATATAACCTGATGGTTTGTTTTGCAATTATTCAAATCATCATAGTACTTAATAATTCTTTACCGAGTGCTATAGTTTGTGCATGTAGGACATTATAAACTTTGAGAAATCTGAACAAAATTAGTGCATCTTTATGAGAATTAAAAAGCAATTACTGGCTTTGTCTAATAATTTTAGAATTAATATGGACTTATTTTATTTAGAAGTCGTAAAATAACAGAAATAGCAGTGAAGTCATGAGATGTCACAAACTGCATAAAGATATTCATATTTCTTCTTCTGCCATTTCCTTCTTCTTCTTCTTTAGATAATAGCCAGTTATTCATGGCTCCATGAAATTGAATAGGATAAGAAAGAATGCATCCGTGCATCTTTGTGATAACTCTGATGTTACATACATATTCGTCTGTAAGTCACCGAACACTAGTCTTTGCCATAAAAAATGATGACTTTAAATATATCGTATATAGTGAACACTATACCAGATTACTTTTAAACAATAGACAATTACAGTAAATCCAACGAAAATAGTAATAAAACAATGTTTAAGTTTGCTGGGGGTAAAAAATTGTGGAGCAAAAACGAATTTAACAAACTGTATCATTCTAGGATAATGCTTAGGTAACTCAATTAATTCATGATTAATTACGAATCAGTTCGTAGTGTTCGCCATTTCACCGATTCAAGCATAAACAAAAATTTACAGAAAATCAGAGTATTTTTAAATACTACCCAAAGGACTGCTCAGGTTCTTCAAACTTGATTCTCAACCGCGCAGATACGTTCCTTCGAAGTTTTCTCACGGGGATATTTATACAGCGTCCTCAATTAAGCCGATGACAAACCGCCCTCACGATCAGCGAATTAATCACGCGTACACCGCACAGATTCGAGTATCCCAGGATCAGCGAGCCCGCCCTCATAAGTCAAAAGATTCCGATGGTACACTTTCATAATCCAACAAGACCTCAATCAATCTCCCGGTAATCCGACCATCGCCCGGAAACGCCGGCGAAATTACTCGATCCTGAAACAACAATCCAGGAGCCACCGGCACCGGTCCCTCTCTTCAAGATTAATCAAAGTTGATTGCGAACAGATCATTACAGCTCCGTCCCCGCGGTGACTGCGAGCACAATAAGCCCCCAATAGATACTTTCCCGGAGTCCGTGGGAGTTGAATTTCTCTCTTGAAGAAGCAAATGAAAGAGAGAGAGAGAGAGAGAGAGAGAGAGAGAGAGAGCGAGCGAAAGCGGGAGTGCCCTCCTCCAGTGAGAGGGGGTACACAAGATGGAAAGAGTTCAGACAAGGATCCATCCTGAGCCGTGTCGGCCAGAGACACGGTGTACAGGAATGGAATAAATTACGCGGATGAAAGAGTGGTTCTAGCAGCAGGGGGTCGATTGTAGAGTGGGGGAGGTGAGTGGAAGTCGTCGCGAGGACAATTTTCCTTGATCAATCCGCAGCATCGGGACTCTCCAGGACTCCGGTGGTCCAATAACTGAGTTATTGCTTGGTCGCCGGTGGCCGATACACGAATGGGGCGGTTGCGCGTTACCAGTCCGCTACACGTCATATGGTGGATCCCTTTGTATCAGCCTATTCAGGGGAACCGCGGCAATACCAACGACGTACATTCCCCGCGTACAACGAGCCGGCTGGCACGTAATACGCGATGCCTCGGTGTGCGTCGAAACGTGAGCCCTAACGACGCGGAACGCTGGAACAAACCGTGTCCTGTGCCTGGCAGCTCGTTCCCTCTTCCGTTCCTCCTATGCTTTCTCCTCCTCCCCTCATCTTCCTCTTTCCCCCCTCGTCCAACTCCTTTCTCTACTGAGAAACGTCACCGGTACCCGTTCCACCTAACCACCGAGTGCTTTCTATTTCTCCGTGACAGTACCTATATCGGTACCCTAGCTTGCGCGTCCCTTACGCCGTGTGCCCGGAGGAGTCATTATTGATGGTTACTGCTCCGAGAGCGAGCAACGATCGGCAGGAGTTCCAGTTTGGTCAGAAATTGGGTTAAACTTGGACGAGTGGTTGTTGCGAACCGTGCTCTTTTCGGAGTCGAGGCTACAGCTCGAATCGTAGCAAGAGATGGGAATAGTTTGACTCGCTGTTTGACTTAGATCCTACGGTAACCATTTTTGCCCCGGCGAGTTTGTTTGATCTTGTTGGATAACGTCGGAATTTTGAAGAACCCTGAATTGACTTGACGACGGAACGTCGGAATCGGGGCGTGATGGGGATTGGTCTTGGGGAGTGTTTTTGCTGATGATGGTTCTGATGGTGTGATTATGTTTGACGCATTAGAGTGTTTACGTTTGAAAGTGTTTAACTCTCTATGTGCAACACACTGTAAAAAATTGTATCAGCCTTTACAAGGTCGGATATGACGTACCCATAAAATAAGTATCTCTTGTATAAATATCCAAGGTGTTTCATGTGAACGTATCCACGCAATTATCTCGTAAACTATCAATTTGAAATTGTTTTACGCGATAATTTACTGAGTAGCGTGCGAATGTTAATTTTTAATATGTTTTATTTAGTACGTACGTCTATTCAACTGAGTTCGTGGATATTTATATTTTGTATCTCCACGTGTTTATTGCTGATGATATAAATTTGATTTTCAGTACTACTTTCGCGTCTTCGATATTACGTGTTTGTTGAAATGAATATGCATATGTTGAATATTTATCCTAACTGTGCCTAATGCAGTATGAGTTTGTTCATTTTAGCATGAACGTGAGTAATGCTTGTATTTATTCAAGAGAATCTGCATGTACACCGTTAGTGTAGTTATGTATTCCACATAACATGAACTTGCATGCTGATCGTGTTTGATAGCGTTTAGCAGTACAACAGCGTATGTAGTTCTTCATTTCAACAATCATTAACGAAGCGAGAACTGGCGTCGTTTCGGCAAATGTATGTAAATAATAATAAACTTATTTAATGGAATTATTATTTTTATACTTTGAGAAAAAAATATTGTAGAACATTTAATTGAGTAAGTTTACAGAAAATTTCGCAATTCGGTTATTACTCGCGCTGTTAACAAAATTCACAAGCATTTATTGAGCAGTAATGTTATTAACATAATTATCGTCGAGTCCGGACGAACCGAAAATTACCGCGAACTCCGTAATTGCAACTTGACGATCGTCTAACCCGCGGCAGGTTGTTTACCGTGGTCGGATCAATAAATTGCCGCGTTCTTGTAAATTTTCTACCGGAAGCCGCAGCACGGACGAATTTCTGACTCGCCGCAAAGGAACGGTACAACGGAGAACATTCTCCCTGATCTAATTTCGAAGGAAGCCACTTAATTTAAATGTCCGCCCTCCACCGCCGGTGTCGTCCCTCTCCCGTCCTTTATCGTTCCCCCGAGGACGGAATTAATTGCTTCTTAAGGAACTGGAATTATGTTTTCAAGAGCCACACCTCGCTCCCGTCGACTCTCCTCCCTTCGACCCTTTCTTCCTCGTGAGGAGCACACCGGTGTGTCCTGCGACGCTGAATAAACCCACTGCACCTCACCGCCGAAAAATAATTATTGTAAATGATTCTGCCTGCTAGCGTGCGACGGACGAGTCCTGTCGTCGGTGGAAGGTCGTTCCCGTGCGACCATGACGAGGAAACCCCGAACTCGATCAAAGTATTCGTTTGCGTTCCCGTGATGACACGAACTTCTTCCGACTAATTGGTAAATGGTATCACGGTTTACATAGGATACTGATTGCCGCGCTGCTTGTCGACCGGGAAGCGTTCATTAAGCGATAAATGAGACGTGACGCTGTTGACTGGAAAAGCTAGCAAGAAAAATATTTGGATCGAAGGAGCACCAAGTTCCGAAGAAATTTGAGGTGTATGACAAACTGTCGCGACACCTCGTGGAAATGTCACACAAATTTGTGGAGCTTCTTCTTTTGAGACTATCGTGATAGACATTACGTTAGTCGCGTCTGACTATCGTTGGACGTTACTACTTGCTGAGAATGCGACCGCTTGTATTATGTGCACATTGTATTTATACATCAACTAATAATTTCGTAATTATTTTTGTACTTTCTTTCGCTCTTCATCTTGGTTCTAATTGACTCATTTATAAGTTGATAATGACTTTAGAATTGGTAAAAAAACATCAGATTAAATTATTTCACCCCCTTCTCTCACACGTATTACTACAGAGTTGACTTCAATTTCTAATATGAAATTATGATTTCGCTGCAGGTCCGATCAGTTTAACTTTTTTTTGTTAGCTATTTCCATGCCAAATAACCTTGACATTGACCCAAAAAAAGTATTTTTATTGAGTGCGATTGTTTCTCGATAGGAAAGTGAATATGATATTATGATTTCGGCGCAGATTCGATCAGTTTAACAAATAGTTAAAAAAACTTCACCAATTTCTAATATGATAGGAATCGATGAAGTGTTCCAAGGACAGCTCTCTCTTTCGCATTAAACATGCACGTTGTTCATCTTCCTCGTAAGAAAATCTCGTGTTCGTCGCAGTTTCCACTCCAATTACGAGCGCGAGCTTTCGACGTACAGTTCGGGCGATTTCTGTCGAATATAAAATCGCGCTTCCAGGGAATCACTTCGCACGGACTGCGAATTACAGTTATTATAACAGTCGTGCGCGTAGGAATATCCATTGAAATGCGGCCGAACGGTAGGGTAAGAGGAATTCTACACGGCATTTGTGCGGGATAAATTTATACAGATTTCATTCAGAGCCGCGCCGATTCGACGTGAATTACGAAAGGAATGAAACGTCGGTGGTACTGGAATCCGATAAACTTCGTTCGCGCGATACACATATGCGATTTCGTATTTGCGATCCAGTTGAAGCGTCACGCTACCCGAAATCGATTTCCGACCGATTCATCTAACGGTTACCGTAGATTTTTTCTCTCTGTCTCGCTGGGCGTTCTTCCACTGTTTCCTCTGGCGCGGCCGCCATTCCGGTCCCAACCGATTCCCACTCCCCTTTTTCCTTTCCGTTTCACGTCAGATGACAGCCAATTTTTATCCTGGTGATTGCATTTGCAATTCCCATGCGAAACTCCCCGTTCCCGGTCGCGTCTTTCGCACACCTCTGATCCGATCCTCAATTCTTTCGAACAGCCTCCACTTTTTGAAGCGGAAATATATTTCAAACCCCCGCGGCCCCGGCACGATGAAAACACGATCTTCCGCTTTTTCTTTCGCCGTTTTTACATTACTCACCGGCGCGCCGGCGACGCCAATGAAATTCAGTAATTCAATCGTTTCGCTGCGTGATAAGTAGTCGACCGATTTTTTTTCTGTCCTCTGTTCACTCTGTAAAGGGTATTGTAGATTCTGAGTGTCCGCTAATTAGAAGATACTCACCCTTTGCGGAGGGTTAGTCATTGTTTAGTCGTAGTAAAAAAGGAAAAGTTCGCGCGATTCCTTTTCAATTATTTTTGTTATAAATGTTGGTAAAGATACTACGGTCTGTCGATACAGAATACATTTTTGTCATTTGATGCATTCTTTCCGAGAAAATCTAATTATTAAAATGTAGCAAATTTTAGAAATTATACATATATAGCAACTTATGCTTCAAGTAATCGCAGACTAAATTCTTTCATTTTATAAATATGTTCACTGTCACATGAGGATCAACAAAGATCAACATTATATATAAATTTCAATACATTTGTCACACATTTCTACTAACGTGGAAATCAATGTATCAAAGGTGAAACATGAGGTTCGAATGAGTACTTAACCCACTGATCGGAAGTATTATGCCAGATTTCATGATCAGTGATGAGCATAATATCATTTTAGTGCGCACTGATTAAACTTGCAGAGTTCCCAGTTATACGAACGATTTGGGATCCATTTTGATATACGAGTACCATAAAACTCTTTTGAAATAGTAGAGAAAGTTAGTGTTCCATCAACTTGAATCTATGGTCGAGTATTCCAAGTCTTTTTATCAATTAAAACTGGATGATTCGGATGTATATGATTCATAGCAGTGTGTATTATATACAGAATGGAGGTATTTCTTCCTGTACAAGTGAGTTGAAAAATCAAAGAATACAATTTGTGACGAATGGATTCGTTTTGTCGTACGCTTTCATAGATATACAAAAGTACATAGCATTCTAATAAAATAATGTAAATACAAAAACTATAGACACCATTGTATTGCTTGCGAAACATATAACTTTTTCCATTTTCATTTTCTTTTCTATTTGCAAGCAAAACGCTGGCTAGTGTTAACGTGAACATCCAGTATATACACAAAGTAGAATCGGCAGGTCATGGTCAGACGCACTAGCTGATTCCAATCCACTGAATTTTCAAACTAGATTTACTCAAAGAACGAAGCTTCAAATAAAAAAATTGTATCCTTTCTATTCGACTCATTTTCTGTTGGTGTTCCTGATCGCACACGTCATCTTGCGTTTTAGTTTTTATAACAGTTGGTAAAACAGACGTATAGAGATTAGCAGATAGATCAGAACGAACATGTGACATTATTATTTCAACTTTTTCTTATGTATAATTCTACCTATGAATATTAATAAATAAATATATACATATATATATGTATTTATTTATTAATATATATATATAAAGGGTAAAAGAGTTTCTCCCAATTGCTCTCCAACACTTTCGCATGTGGAATTACTTCCCAATCGATTTTCGCGGTGTACAGACGACCCTGCATATAATCTGGTTTATGCACGTTTTATTCGAATTATAGAAAAGTTCTAGTTCCAATAAAATGACCACATTGATTCTACAGAAATCATAAATTTTGAATGTGGTAATTCCGAGAATAACACGCGACTCGCCAAATATAATTTTATTTCATGATTTCACGTCTATACTCGGTAAACACGGTGCTATTAAGTTACCTTAATAATTCAACCATTTTTCAATCGAATTGTTTTATCGCTGAATCGATTGGAAAGCAACTGAAGTTTTCTAGAACGGTGCGCAAATTTTTCAAATAAAACTGTGGCAGTTTGCGGCAGTAAATAATACAAGAAAAAAATCAACAACAACATAACGCGCCGCGTATCGCGCTTGTGCGGATAGTTCTTGCCGGAGGCGATAGAATCATAAACCAGTTGTTCACCTTGAAAACGGATGTGGAATAATAGAACGATGGCCCGCAGGATTCGGCTCTGGTCGAAATCCGGCGTCAGATAAATCGCCTCCGTGGAAGAAGGGCGAGCACACCTACAGATTTTCGAGCGTACACTCCTGAACAAAATGGTAGTACGTGCTACCTTTAATTTCGCGGAAAGTGCACAGAATTTCTAAATGAATCACACAGTATCGTAATTAATAAACGATTTATGACAAACCACCACTTGTGTCCTTGTCGTTCAGTAGTTCGTGAACGATCATGCAATAAACAATTAATTTTATGTTTCAAAAGTATAGTTAAGCCTAACTGGCTTAAATCAAAGAATCAAGAAGCAGCTGTTTCCGAAAGGGTATAGCAGGATAAACACATAAGTAAAATTTAATTATTAATAAATTTCTCACCTCTCGGTTTAAAGGGTAATACAGGGGTGAAAAACGTGAACTTCGTCTTTTGCTTTCTCAGTGATTACTCAAGATATTTGCATGAAAGAAAAAACGAAAATGAAGGTAGAAACTAGTGTTACTTGATGTATTGTTCAAAATTTTTAATCCGTACCGAGGGTGAAATTTATTTAGCGACAGGTTTCCTCTTCCTTCATTGTGACAATTATTTTGCGAGTTTCAATAAGAAATGTGATGGTTGAAAAGTTAAAGATAGCTTACATGTGCTTTTGTCTAGGAATGTACGAGCGTGCGAGAGACAGACACACGTGCGCGACGTTTTCTTTTTTGTGTTCAGGTGGCGTCGATGAATCTCCCGGAGGTGCCACGGAGCCGATAAGGTTCTCGCCCGGACCTAGCCAGCGAAAATGAGAGCTTCCGCGAGCACACGAACAAGCCTTGCTCCGATAAATTTCAGAAAATCTTATCTGCCGGGACAAGGGGGATGCTCCACAGGCCTCGACTTGTAAAATGGATGACGAACGGTATCCCTCGCGTGTACACCGGCCTCCTCGCTCAATAAAGTTCGGCGTGCCTCGTCGAACCGGCACCGACCATAATAAAGACGAATCGGTGCTCGCCGGTAAAAGTTGCTAAGTGGAAATTTCACGGACCATCACGAGCAACGCTATCCGCCGAGGATCCTCCTTAAAGGGAATTCATAGAGACCCGGAAAATGAAAACTAATGAATCTTATTCCTTTTCGTCCGAGACACTTTCCTCTGCTTCGCGAACTTCGAAATTCCCTCAGTATTTTCACTATTATCGTTTGCGTTTAGTAGAACCTGTTCAAGTTGCTTTTAAACCCTGTAGCTCTATGGATCTGCAGAGCACTGCAGCACTAAAAGTGGCTTCTTTAGATTATTTATTTATTTAATGCTTTAAACCAGATTTGGTTTATATAGCATATTCAATACCTGAATTTTATTAGCGTATTACATAATGGCTTAATGTATCTCTTAGCTTGGCTTAACTTAACAGTAATTTTTTATTAAAAAAATTGATTCAATGAAATTAAATTTTTAGTGCACCACGCTTAATAAAATCGAAACTGATTAGCAGACCTTTAATATCTGGACCACATAGGAAGCATCTTATACAGGTTCGGAGACAGTACTTGTGTCGGAACAGAGTTGAAAGTAGTGTATCATGTTCGTCTTCATATTTTGGGCATTGCCAAATGACGTGATCAAGAGCTTCTTTAGATTATTTTATAAAAATGAGTTATAACAATGATTATTTTTTAACCCTTTGCCTCAAAATATCGTGTGAAACTCGTGATGAAGATTCTGAACAGAAACTAATAAATATGTATGCTGTTAATTTCTTTTAAATTCGAAATAAAATTCTAGTTTGGCTTTGTTAATGCACAGCTATTGGCGAGCATTTAGGTGTACGATAGATTTTCTTTTTTTAGGAAATTAAGAATTACAAAAACAGTTCATCACTGAAATTGAAAAATAAATCGTAAGGCACGGTGTTAAAAGAAGTTTTATTTTGCATAGAGATCTGCAGTCTAGATTATAACGTCTAAAGGATTATAAAAGAATATGTTGAACGTTTCATTAGTGTAAGAGCCAGTGTTTCTGTTACTTAAATCTTGACTGAATAAAAAATTTAATTAGTTCGAGTGACTGTATATAATGTATGCAAATCAGTCAAGTTGATCAAGCAAGTTCCAACGACAGTGAAGACAAAGTTAAACGTTCCCGGCTGGTTATCTACTGGTAGTAAAAGAATAATTGCACATTGGACGTTACGTGATCCTAGGTTTACGACCGTAGTTCCCGGACTGTAAACGTTCCGTTGTAAAATTTACAGCCGGGAAACACCGTTCTGAGCGAAGCTTCAAGATATCACGCGCCTCACGTCGTATCTTTCATGCCTGGCAAACATGGGTCTATTCTACTGACTACAGTATAGTTTAGGGAAATCAGTGTACCGACAGAATTACAGTCTCGATGAGAATCTTGGCTACTACACTCGTTGTTGGTCTTAATAGTACGTGACTATTAAAGAAGTCACGCCTTTTTAATCACCCGTCACGGAATTTACTCTCTTTAGTATTCAAGAGTTGACGGCTCATTAAATACCGTTACGGAATTTAGTCAGAGAAATTACTCATAATTTTATTATTTCAAAATCCGTAGCTACAACTCGTTACGTTCGCGGAATAATAATTTCATTTAGTATATGTTATTGTCTAATATACTCTATATGTCAATTGACAGTTTTACACTACTTTATAAAAATAATAAGTATGCACTTATTCAGACTTTTAGCGATTTTAATCATATTCTATGTTAAAAAAGAATATATTTTTTTAATAACCTCCATTAATGCATTTCAACAATTACAATAATAGAAAAATGAAGGAAATCTGTCATTTTGACAGATCCTGTAATTTCATTATTAAATGAGCATCCAATAAGTATTCTTTTTTTTTAGTATATATTTTTTTAATAACCTCCATTAATGCATTTCAACAATTACAATAATAGCAAAATAAAGGAAATCTGTCATTTTGACAGGCCCTGTAGTTTCATTATTAAATGAGCATCCAATAAGTATTCTTTTTTTTTAGTATATATTTTTTTAATAACCTCCATTAATGCATTTCAACAATTACAATAATAGCAAAATAAAGAAAATCTGTCATTTTGACAGATCCTGTAGTTTCATTAGTAAATGAGCAACCAATGAGTGAAGAAAATCGAATCTCGGTAAACGAGTACGTCAAATTATTGTGTCATTACAGTAAGTAAGTAAAACAATTTCAAGAGCAATATTTTGTCCCCGAGAAAAGCGAATGTTTCCACTCGATCCCGAGCAATCGAGAACCTAATCGAGTGGACCGGTTTAAGCAGTTCTTGGCTGTTTGCATTTTAATATCGCGGCCGAGGAGATGCACGGTGTTAGTGCAACAGGTGACGCGATTCGAAATTGTCAACGTTTCGTCTGACGATAAAATCGGATCGTAGTTCACGCGTTACGCCCTTCCGCCGCAGGGATCTCAGACAATTTCTCAAATCGTGCGCCGCGGCAATCAGACGCGTTTCAACGCTGTCACGCAACGGACAACACATTTGCATAACGTGCTGACGTCTCGAGAACGCTTTTTCTTCGTTACGCCGCCGACGACGCGACGTTGTACACTATTATCATTATGGTAATGTGACTAGCAACTGCACGGATTCAACAACAGAAAATTTAATGTTTTCTCTGATAATTTTTTAGCATAACACTTTTTTCATGGAACTTGTCTTTTGTAAATACAAAATTAAAAATTACAGTAAGTATTTTATATACATTTATTATTCGTCCCAGCTATACCATTATATAATTTATTCAAAATGTTGGCATAATTATTTGCTTATTTATTTTTAATTGAAGTTTATATTGGAGAAGACGATAGATAGTAAGAATAATAATAATGCTTTATGTTGGAAACATATTATGGTAATTCACTTGAATATGGATTCTCAACAGAATGTTAATTAATAAATTGTTGATTTCTCTTCCGAATGGTTTCTAGTAACTTAGAAATGGAGTCACAAAGATATATGAATGGTGAAGCTTGTGTTTGATAATTTTTAATGGTTTCTACGTGGTATACAAGCACGAAGGTTCACGGTTCAATTATTTCCCTTTGATTGAGGAAATGTACTTTGCTATCGGTCGTTCCCTGCACGATACAAATTGCCGGAGAATGAAGTCTAGTTTCTTTGTTGGCGTACACGTCTTTGCAATGGCAAGCTACATACTTCACAGTCACTCACATTTACCCTTTCATCGATCTTCACACGCTGCCCCCATTTTTCCTTTTTACCATTGTTTACGTCAGCTCCGTATACAGGTGAGCCGCTATAAAATCCCACAATGATTCACTTTGATATATGAACCCCCATAGCTACGATCTCCATATACTTATGGTATTCACGAATGTATACTTCGTTCACAATTTGCCATGCAGGTAATGAATTGTAGAATTTCCAATACAGAAAGTGGAAAATATTAATAAATCATACAGTTTTGTATGATCATTAACTTCCCGATTTTATAGGCAAGTTATTGTAATTTAAATTTAAATTTTTTGGAAGAGAGTCATTCCTTTAATAAATGTACATTAATAATATATGTTTTTTGTTAGCTATACTGTCTACAGCTAAAGATTGGAAAATTGCAGGGATCAGAATATGTGATCCTGAAGATGCATGAACATAATTAATTACATGAGATTCCAAGGTTGTAATAAAATAATTCTGCGAAGTATTAACGCACGCAGTATTCATATCTTGTCGCGGTATCATTGCAAATATAAATGTCATTTTGAACTGGCTGCGTTAATGACTAAATTTTACCTGCTGGGCTAATTTACTCTGCATTGAACAGCTCCGACTAAGTAATACCATTATCGAACCTGTATGCATAATTACATCAAAATAATTTTCGAAACTCACGCGCTTGTTTTACAAAGGAATATTGAATGTGGTAATCATAGCATCAACCGCGGTAGACACGGCAAACTCCCTGGAAATTACGACATAGTAATTTATGAATGAATTTTATTGACACAACAGACGGGTAAATAATTTTATTACTAACTTGCAAATAATGATAATTAGCCGAGTTTCAGTAATCAAACGGTTTCAAATATTTATCGTTTACATCCCTAAACATTTACGCTTGTAAATCCTAACAAATATCGTAGACTCGTATTTATTCGACACGTTTACATCGAAAAGAACCACTATTATTAAAACCATAGACTGTACTGCTTTAAATCCTTCCATATAAGGATTTACACCCTAGTTAGAACGAAATACAAGTAATAATTACGAATCGTTTTCGATAGGATTAAACGTGAGATGAAACATGAGAATTGTCTATGGCTCCAGCCTAGAGTTTTTTGAATAATATGGTGCCTCGTATGAAAAAAACTCTAGACATAATATTCTCCTCCAGTTTTTCGGTAAATTAAATATTTTTCCCGGCAGTGTAGCGTACAGGCCTTCCTCGAGTACGTGAAAGCATTTTCAGTGGAAGCAGGTCCGCGATGAATTATTGACGGGCCTGTGGTCGACTTCGTCTCGTTGGGAAAGTAATTTATAGCTTAACAGGAACCCTCAGCGAGGCTTGCAATAACAACTCGTGCCGCGATCGAATATTCTTGTGTAAAATGTCACCGACAGCAGAAAATATCGCGAGCCTGCAGAAAGAAATCGTGGCTGGCCCCTTACCACGAAACAGAACTTTAAAGTTTCCCCAGGGTTTGCAAGAACAGCATCATCCAGATTGCTTAAACTATAGACATGCAAATCTTTCGGAGAACAAAATTATTCTTCATGGTGATGTATAGCACCATTTTAAATCGTTTGTAACAATTGATCAATTTCTTTCAACATGAACATAATTTATAAAACATATTTTTTAAATGTTAATTGGAAATAGAAAAGCTGTAACAAGAAACTTCTAATATTTATTTTTCAATTCAGACTATACTACTCTTGACAGAGCAACTAAAGTCGTTTGATTCATTTATAAAACAGTTACTCTGATTTACAGTATTTGCCATTAATTTTGCGATAGTTGAATATTTTTAATTAATATTAAAGCATGGCGTATTAATAGAGTTCTCCTTAGTATGTTTTGATACTGGAACTAGCTACTTTGCAGAAGACAAGTAAGTACCTTATTGCCTTCGTGAGGTTTTAAAAGATTACAGCGGCAGACAATAAGGAATTGCAAACTATGTGCAAGAGATTCATTCTGCGGCTTCTGTTAAGCTCGCTAAAATATGAAATACTTCCTTAAAGAGGTCCATAAGGAGTGACTATTAACTTTCCGCCTTATTATACGCATTAAGCTTTGCGAAATGGAAACTTAAGCAAAAGGAATGAATGTGACGAGCAATATTGAGTTGACCTTATCATTCTAACTGCTGAACTTTATAATCTTTTTTTCATTAACTCATGTACAAAATAAAGAGAATGAACATTGTTTTTACAAAACAATAACGTGGCAAGATTTTTGAAACATTTTTCGCATTTCTTTAAGTCACTAACGAAGATATTTAGAAAATCAATTTTGAAAATGCAGCAAATACGTGTGCTATTAGACGCGTCTGACCATAAACAACCAATTCTACTTCCTCCCTTTAAAGTCGATTTTCTCGAAACTGAGACGTCAAACGAAAACATTTTATTCCCTTTTCACGACTTGTTTTTAGATTCAGAATCATCTCCTGTCCACACCCTATATTTTATACAGAGAAATCCAAAAGAGTTATGAAAAATAAGTATGGGTAATAAAGTTCGGAGACGTGTCTGCTTATTTTGCAAGCACATTAATTGTCCAACTTCTTTCAAACATATCGGTCACTGTGTTTGCGATGTTCTGAGCATATTTTTCAAGTTCCTGAGACACTGGGAATAATTCTCCAGCTTTTTTCATCTAAAAGTTTAGCACTAATTTTTCCATTCCTTCTGGTTCCAATATCTCGAGATATCATGCAACGTAATACTTTCCAAAGAATAAGAACTGAAAACTGATAAAGGAAGTCAAAGTTCGTTCAGTTTCTTTAGAATCTTCGACGCTCTTCACGCAGTAAGAAGTCTGAGAAACTTCGATCCTGACTATTGTTTCTTTTGAGTCTGTCGACTGTCGACGCAGTCGGCTAGTGGCAGTCTATCCAGTCGCGACGCCATTTTCTTCGATCTTTTCTCGCTGACGATTGCTATGCCCGATTGACGGGAGATGCTTCGACTTCGCACTAGGACAAACCCATGATCGGAAGGAAGAATTGGGGACTTCCCATTCACCGATTTATCGACTCTAAACCGGGAAGATTTCCGTCAGGTCGTTTCGAGGATTGTCTGCTTTTTATTGGAGTCTTATGTTATCTGAAAAGTAAGATGCCGTTGGGTTTTACCATAATGGCGGAACACACGTCGAAACTGTTACTCTCAAAACCTCGTTACTCTCTTCGCTTGCGATTCATATCCTCAACGGAACACAGAGAATGTTCTGTAAAAATGTTTATATTTCAGCTCGCTATTCATAAGCAATCAAACTCTTCATACCATGTATAAACTGCTTAAGCTCAGCTCAAAATTAACTCGGAATTTACGCATGTTGTGTGTGCGCTACTTACACCGAGTAACTCGGAATTTATACATGTTACGCACGCGATCCTGGAAATTTAGTTGCAACGGATAATTTCGGTAGGTAGTTGTATGTGTTCTGTGTTCCAGTGTATCATTAATGCAGTAATCTACTTATTGAAGCCTGGCAACGCCACTGTACTACAATTTGCACGGTATTAATGAAGCAACTGGATAATGATTTAATTAGAGAATTAATCCAGATCATTTTTGCTTGGTTAGTCTAAGAACAAGATTATTGGTCAAAAGAATCTAAGAAATTCTGAAAAATAAATCTTGTTGAGCATGATACGTGAACGACGTGATTATTGCTGATTAAATTTCCATAGAGTGTTCAAAATATTCATTTAGCATCAGTTGCTCCGATTTGATTACACATTTCAATGTGAAAGTCATTATAGAATAGTTTGTGTATAAAAATATTTGGATGCTACCTAGAAAATAATATTGTTGTAGTGACCATTCTTTAATCGCAACATTCTGTAGCTCAATAATTGTCGAGTATCGATTGGTCTATCCATCGATCGATTATCTAATTCGTGACTTCAGAGAGACTCACTGTTTGCCTCAATATCTTACAACTAAGACATGAACAAAACACGTGGCATTGTTCTTCTATAATTCTTAAAGTTATTTCAATAAGATATTAGATATTGATTTCAATTAGATATTGTTTTAATAATTTACAGACGCAATCATTATTTTCTTGAAAAGGGTCTAAACAAAGATCGAAACGTCGAAATTAATATATTGCAAAATTGCTTTCAATTAGAGTGATCGAACCGGTGCGCCAAAAACATCAACTTTGTATATTGAATATAATAAATAATATAATATAAATAAATATAATAACAAAAAAACTCGTTCGAGCAAGTAAGAAATTTTTGAATGATTTTTGAATTTGTTATGGAAATACAGTAGACCTCAGAAAATCTGAATGTGCAGTCAGTGTAAAAACTATTTTAAAGCGAATAACTTTTTAAAAATTAGTCCAAGCGATTTGAGTATTCTTCAGATGTTGGAGGTAATAATTTTCTAATTCCTAGAAATTCGAAGGAAAGCAATGGTCACAATTTCTGTACACCACGCACCTGATATATTGTTTCAATTTCGGAACGGTCATGGGGAATCTGGATCATTTTGTACTACAGCATTTAATTGCATTGAAAGTTCCACTCTCGCCGGCGTTCCATTTTCGGTCGAAAAATCGGCGCTAACACTCAATCGAAAAAGGCCCACGCACGTTCGTTCCTCTCGACAACGAAAGTCCTGTAGATAAATCCAAAATGGATATTGCCGGAGCTTCTGCTCCCGCCCTGGTTGAATCCGTTTAGATTTCCATCGAACGGACGCGGCGGCCGCGCAGAAATACAATGCTCGGGAAGAAAAGTCCTCGATTCGGTCGATCCGGTAATATCCGGTGTTCGTTCGACCCAGAAATTTCGAAGCACGCTAGAAAAAAGGCCACATGGGGCTGGAGAAAAGGTCGCCTTATTCCTCGGCTTCGAGACGGCACAATGGTCATGGGGTTTTCGCCCATTCAGAGGGGAAATAACGACCGGAGCGATTTCCAATCTCTGTGACCAAAAATCACGCTTGATCTTTGCACGAGCTGGAAGTGGGATCTAATGGATCTTTGGGAATCTTACGATTTCTGCTTTGATGGATCATATCTTACGAGTTACTCTATTTTCGGGATAAACGTATACACTGTGGAAATTCGAAATGTGTAAAGGTATACTTGCAATTAGAAAAAATAATGTGGTTTCAAAATATCCGAATTTATCAAACTAATGTGTAAATAAATCGTCCTTCAATAATTCTTATGTCCATGAAAATTAGTTTTCACAATGTAAGAAAGCTGCATTATTTTGTTATACTGTTCGTATAACTTGAAGATACCAATATTATATCTTCGACACGGGTAGACCATTTTCTCAAATAAAGAGACTATATAGGATTTTTGTTGTTTCGATCGTAAATATTAAGATAATAAATGAGATTGATTTTATCGACGCAAAGATTCGATCATATTCTACACACAATAGCAAATTTGTAAGATTACCCAAACGTTTAGATTCGGATTTGTATCATTTGGTTCGAGACCACGTTTGCTATCAAAAAGTTACTGATTTGTCTCCAATCAGTATAAGTACGCTCCTCAAACGTCTTCAATCATCTTCAACATCAATCACCTTGTCTAAGGCAGGGCCCGGTAGATAGCCTTACTGATGAGTCCTCTAGCGGGTCTAAGACGAAACACTACCTTTCTTTTCCTCTAGCATTAAACATTTTTAATAGCAAACGTGGTCTTGAACCAAATGATTCAAATCCAAATCTAAATGTTCGGGTAATCTTACAAATTTGCTATTATGTGTAGAATATGATCGAACCTTTGCACCGATAAAATCACTCTCATTTATTATCTTAAAAAGATTATATGACAGAAATAATATTTGATTAATAGTTCTTTTTTATTAATCCTTTGCACTCGGAGCTATTTGAAATAAAATATTTCCATTCTCTATGATTTTTTAAATTTGGTACATATCAAATTGATATGATACCTCATACAATACTAAATGTTTATGTACTAAAATTATAGTAAGTTAATAATATAAGTGTGAATAGTACGGTTGAATATTTCAATATATAGACTCAGATTCTGAGTAAATAAAATTATTATGCATTCGAGTATATTTTGCGAAGATAAAATATTGCTTGTAACTATCTTATTAGCTATCTGAACTTAACTGAAGAAACTGAAGCTGAAATTTAGCTGAGGAAAACCTGAATTTTAAATAGACAATTTCTGAAACTGTAAAAATGCATTCGTGGAAAACGGCGGAACAAATTTTCTTCTTAAAGTATCTGTTCTAATAAAACCCGCGTAATAAAAAATGATAACCTAACATTATCAATTAGCTTTAAAGCAGACCTGGGTAAAAAATATTTCAACTAAGAAATACAAATATTTGCAAATTCTGTTTCTCACAACTGTGTTACATATGTTTCGTCGAAACAGTAATTTAGTATTAGTCTCAAATAAAACATACGTAACACAGTTGTGAGAAATGGTATTCGCAAATACTTTTTACCAAGGTGTGCTTCAGAGGTTGGCACGTGTACTGTTAAATTGCGTAAAGGACTTTTCCGACCGACCATATATCCACGTTACAATTCACATTTTCCTGGTAACAGGTAAGCGTTCGGTGACACGCGAACGGCAGCAGAGCTTTCATGACGTTCAACCGCGTGAAGACGGCGGAGGGGTAGTAAGAGACACTTTAAGGGCGATTCCAAGGGTGCTCGTTTCCCAGAATGGAAGAACGAGCTCGGTGGAAATTTCGCGGTTTCTCAGCGACGCTTTCTCAGGCTGGGTGTTTTGCCTGTCGCTATTTATCCGGTTCCTATCCTAGCGAGAATAAACCTCCCTCGAGGGGATAAAGACGGTGGTTCAGCTGCACGCGCTATACGAAGAAGTCGGAAAGTGAGCCCGATGAGGCGGCCCGGAGGCCGACCGTGGAAGGGAGAAAATAGGGCGGCAGAAAACGCGCCGGAGAAATAGATTATGGCCGGCGGCGGCGAGGGAAACTCCGTTATTCCTCGAGGAAAAGAGATTACAAGATGTATCATCGCCGAGGCTTGCCAGGACTTTATGGGCCTGTAACCGTCACGGTAATCGAGTCCTTAATACGGTGTAATAACACCGATCCGGATGTACCGTCGTGATTTAGTCGATGATACTGAAGGGAAAATTCTTTTTTCAAGCTGTTTCTCAAACTCGTCCTCTCCTCTAGCGAGGGCTCGGTTTATTTAGAGTGTTTCATCTACAGCGGTGGACCAAAGAACACGCGCACCCCTTGAACGTATACGACAACCGAATGATATTAAGAAAAGTTGAAACAGAAGTTGCGTTGTATTATTGCGAGTACTTAACTTTGTAAACAACAATTTCTTCAAATACATTTTCATAACATTCTCAGAAAACAATGTGAATTCAGTTTAACATTGTATCAGGCAAATATGTTAAACTAAAATAAAGTTATTTGTTCCATTCAAATGTTCTATAATCTCGTCGTGATCATTTTAATTCAATATCTTCTTTGTTCGCGATAATGATATTACCGTTGGAATTCTCTTTTCACTGCAGTTGAACAATGCAAGCAGCAGCGGTCAATCGAATCGACAGCTGATCGTGTTTTCAAATAATGATTTACATTATACAGGGTGTGGCAGAACGGGTGGCATAACCGTGCAAGGGATGATTCTACATCTAAAAATCAGAAGATAAAAGGAATAACATTTTTTCGTTTGACGCCTCGTTTTTGAGAAAATCGATTTTAGAGATTGGAAGTAACATTGGTTGGTCGTGTTCAGACGCGTCCGACGATTCGAACAAAATCGATTTTCTCGAAATCGAGGCGTCAAACGGGAGTGTTCCTTTTTTCCACTTATTTTTACATGTAGGATCATCCTCTGCAGGTTGTACCACTAGACCGGCCTGTATGTTATTCAACCTTCGTTATATTGGTTATGTTACAGGATTTCAGTTGGTTCGGATTAATCGCACAACCACTGGCGTTGCTCCTAAATTTTTCAGAGAAAAAATGCGTAGTATTTCTTTTTCTCGAATAGGAGGTAGGTATGTTACCACCGAACACTTTAATATGTTACATATTTACACGTCGACTGTTTGTTAGATTCTTTTTCTCTGTTACGATTGTTTACACTTCTCGAAAAATGAGAAATAATTCTCGTGTGAAGTAACAAAAGAAAAGTACTCATTTGTGTGTGTGTAGTAAAGTGCTTTCACCTAGTATGAGTATTATTACTAGAACCGTTTTCCGTATTTCGATCGACAAATTGTTTAAACTACAATTTATGATATTGGCGCCCTGGTTCGATCACTTTTACAAATATAGCAAATTTGCAAAATTTTACATGAAATTTAATCTTCAACGTTTCGGTCTCAAATCCAGACCTTTTTCGAGAATATATAAATTTCTGCATTGCGTCTGTAAGAGTTTATCAATTATGCTATGAATTTTTGAAAAAGTAATTTTCTCAAGTGAGATTCTTTTGAAATTCCAAAAACTTACTTGCTTATATTAAGAAAAATGTATTACAATTATTTGAGGTTATATGAAACATGTTGGATCCATGCTGGTGACTTGTGGACTGAGTAACAGGTGAAATGGTTTTAAATTGGAACAAATCAAAGTACACAGAAAATCTCTGTAATTGGCAAATCCATTATGGCGCCAAATATGAAACTTTTAACCCTATACACCACAGATAGAATTTGTTGATATACCAATATGATAATTGGTAATGTTTGAATCAACATTCAGAATGCTTTATTGAGAAACATAAATTTTAGAGCCATAAGAAAATGATTCATCATAAAAACATTACTGTGCTACTACGTTAACAGTGGAACTTTGTCCTTCATGTTAGGAAACACGTACTTTAGGTAATGAGGTATTTTAAAAATTATATGTATTCCCACAGGGCGCCAATATCATAAATTGTAGATTATTACTAGACTCCGGATCGTTATGCGAAATAAAAAGTTTGTGTAAATTTATAATTTTATAATTTTCTTATTAAAGTCTTTTAATATTTTCACTGTTTGGAATTGCACTCAATCATTTTTGTTATAAATGTATAGAATCAGTAGTCTAGTTATTACAATTTCTTGTCTAAACTCTATCCTTTAAATAATATCATTTGATTTTAATACTTCGGCGAAAATACTCATTCATTATTTAATAAAAAATAATTATTTGCTAGTACTTACAGCAGTAATCGATGAAATATCTGAATGGGTCATAAATCTCAGGACAGTCATCACATTCTCAAACTCAACTCAATTTTCAAGGAACAAATTAACACTCATAAAAATCTTTGTTTTGAGTGCACGTATCACACACGTGAGAACAGCCAACATGCCACGCAGTCAGCAAATGAACTTTCCTAAAAGAGCCCTATTCTTCGACTTTTGTCTGCCGGTGTATCTAATCATTCTATTCTGCTCGGCTAACGCAAAGTTAACAATGACTCAATCCCGAGGCAGCCCGGTTCCCCAGTTCCCACGTCGCGAGTAACCATCCACCAACAGATCGAACTCGTTTCCCGTGGCTTGGTGTGGGTGAAGCGTTAACCCATCAGGTCCATTCAGTGGGGCCCAAACAAAAGACGGAGCAAAGTTGGCAGCTGGTTTCGGTGGCAGCGTGAAGTGACTTTTAATAAACCGAGTGCTTGAACGACTCGGTCGAGAGACTTGGCTCAAGAGAGAAACGGGGAGAGAAAGAGAGAAAGAGAGGGGAAGAGAGCGAGAGGAAGACACCTCGGGTTCCTCGACGGTTGTTGCCGACGGATCGAGAGGGTTGGTCACGGTGGCGCGCGCGAGCCGTAAAGTGGAAACGGTGGGCAGACCAGGCTGCAGAAGGGACAAGGGTGGGACGACCAGGTCCCTTTGTTCTTGGCGGGTGTTTTGTTTCAGGATTACGGGCTTATGAAGTATTCGCGTTTATCTGTGGCAACTACATAGGCGAGGTGGGGCGGGTCGGAGGGGGCATGGACCGAGTAAACTGGAGCAAGACAACTAGAAGCGACGCTGCCGTCTGTTAATCCGCGAGCCGTACTGCTGATTTCGAATTAATTATCGTGTTAAACTACTGCTCGCCGTTTAATTCCTGTCCCCGGCTATGTCAGATCCACTGCTGCTTCTCCTCGCGCTGATTTTTATCGTTCACCCTGCTTTCAACGAGCACTCGCCAAGGAAACTCGAATCGCGTAAACGCGTACAGCCTGGAACTGGCGGCTCTTGAATCATTTTGTAAGAACCGGCCGGGAAGTCGATTCGAGAGACTGTTGGGATATTAAGAATTTGAAAGTATTGGAAAACTCTCTGGACTACTTGGGAATTTCGAGAAACGCGTTGCTTTGTCGATTATACTAGATGCAGTGATTGGGAAAGCCACACACATGTAACGGATGTATTAATAACAAACAGATGTAACAATTTTGAAGAAATTCGAATTCGTTATTTTGTCATGTTTAGTATACTAAGAATAGTATATATAGCACTTACAATTAGTCTGATTCAGGTAGTTATTGTTACAATTGTTAAATTCTTTAGTAAGAAGAAATGTCTATGGACTATTACTAGTAGTACAAGTCAGCTATATCTGATACTCGTTCAATTTATATGGGTTTATGAAGTAATCAATTTATAATTCAACCATGGTACTGACACATGCTCAGGATGTTCTTCCTTCGTAATTTCAATGAAATTTTCAAAATTATCTGAACAAATGATTTATGTTCATTGAAATCCTCTTTTCAACAATTTTGTATGCCACCTGTTATCTTGCACAGTTCATTTCGTGCATTCTGAAAAATTAATCAAGCGTGCTTAAAGGACCATTCATTCATGATTGATGCGATGAATAAAACAATGCTGTCACTCAAACTACATATCATTTACCTTCGTTTAGTAAGTCCAGGTTATTAAGTTCTAAAGTATACTCGGCGATACAAAATGTATTTATACAACAGATTAGTTCAGTCAATTTAATGTTATTTATTTTAATTTTAATTTTATTTATATAATTCTTTTTTATTAAGGAATCAATGAAATTAATCTGAATAAATTTAAGACGAGTGTCTGAATACTTTTGTGAAACTGATTTTTTAAATGGTTCAACGTTTAATTAAAACAGAAGAGTATCTATGTACTAGTGACACAAATCAATAATATTGCGACCACGTAGACTTTCATTAAAATTATGTGTGACTGACTACGTAGGAAAACAGTAATAGAAAAATTATTACAAGTAGTATAGGTCTATGATACTTTTTTTTGTTTAAGTGCGGTGGGGGAATCCTCTTATGGGTACCCTCTCCTCCGATGATGGTCGGAGAGGGTAGTGTTGGACTCGACTCCCCTCTCTCATGGAATTGGGGGAATTATCATTGGCTGAAACTTATTCTAACGCCACACCGACTAAACCCCCACCGCCCAGGTCCCCAAGAACCTTTTCCAACTCTCAAATTGACATGTTACCCCCACTACCGAACCGCTATTCGCATTACTTGATAGTGGGGGTTTTACATGATCACCAACCACGACTGTTCTTGGCTTTTAAGTCAATCATATCTGATACGAGCTAATATATAGTTTAGTTTAAACCGGGAAAATGTCTGACATAATACTATACGATGTTTTGGCAGAAATTATAATGTCATACTGCATGATTAAAAGAATATTCATATATCCTAGTGATATAATGTAACTTCTGTAGTTAATAATCACTGTATAGTTTTTCATACCTAATCTTATGCTTTCAAATCGAATCCAATTTTGAAATTGAAGTGAAGTCTTCTTGCACTTCTTAATAAAATTTGGTATTAATGAACCGTCTTGGAATTTCTTCACGGTACAAGCAATCGCATGGTCGAAGTAGCTGCTTAAGAAGCGGAAAAGACGTAACGCGAATGCGATGAACACCGTGTGACAGAAATTCCGTGTTCGCCTGGCTTATCTCGAATTCACCTCGCGAGTTTCTAATTAAATGTCTCATGTTCCGAGTGTTCTCTTTTAATTTACATTTAATTAAATGTATCTGCGGCGTGTCTGTCCGCTGACCACTGTTTCATTCCGCAGATAGCCACGCTAATAATAATTTCGTGTCCCGTTTCGAGAAATAAAAATGCTCGGAATTGTTTTCATAATTCATGTGCAACATCTATATATTGCAACGGTCTTTCCAAACAGTTGCTTTTCTCTGGTGCGTTTCTCATTTTACGGCTGATATCCACAGAAATGGTTAAGCTGCACGAAAAATAAATTGAAAACTCGGAATATTTGTCAGTGTACTCTATAAATACTTGAATAAAATTTTTATATCTCACCAAAAAAATTTACTTTCTTTTTTAAAGCATTCTGTTTGCGTAATCCCTTGTGGGACATACTTTTCATCGCCTTCGAAGAAATTTATTTATCAGTACATAATTAGCTTGTAGATCATTATGCGTTCGAGCTTTGAATATTGAGAAAATTGAATTTACTGTATTTCTCCCATAAGAAATGTTTCAACGAAGAGATAAAATTTTATCAAAATAGTTTACGATAATGGAAGTTTGGATAAAGTTCCACAACCTATTTTGTATGGCTCGTGAGTTGGAACGATCTGTGTGCTAGCGAAATTGATCGACAAAGTATTCTCCCCTTTGAAAAGAATTTTCCTGTTACGCGAGCTAGATAAACAGTGTCACTATTCTAAGGGGGTGTGTATATATAAGTTCGATGCATCGGAAGGGTTAATTTAACGCCAATAATATCGTATCGCAGCCATCACAAAAGGGTGACGATTAATTATAGATGCACATTCAGGACAATCAACTCTTACCTTATTTTCGATACCACCGTGGGAGTGAACTCTAGCTGACGGAATCCTAACTCCTGCGGCTTGACATCCTCTAAGCTACTATATCTCACGTAGGAGCAGGCTGGCGTGGAAATAGCTGAAAGTAAATATAGGAAGAGTGTCAATCTGTGCGCTATAAAAATATCTTATTAATTGAGCTCTGATAATTATTGATTATATATAAAGGTTCCATATAATACTTCCATTACTGCGAGATTTGAAACGAAGTGACAACGAACAAAATGCGGATCTTATGCACTTATTAAAAAGATCAATCAGTGTCACACTAAACTCTGATTAAATCACAAAAATTTAAACATATTCTTACAAGATTCTCGACTTGTTAACATTATTTTAAAAAGGAATACAACATTCGCATAATCTGTGTACCGAATTTTTATGACAAACTTTCAATACAATTTCTAACCACCAATATCCCTGTAAGTATGTTATGGAATCTCTTGTGCATTCTAGTAGACTAATAATTCTTACAGACATAAATAGAAAAATTCGAAATCTGCTATACTGTATTCTAAACACATAACTTTTAATAATCTGAAAAAATGTAAGAATGTGTGCTATCCTTTCGCCAGGCATTGTGGACGAAGCGAAAGGCTCTTCGTTTCTAGGATTCCTGTACGGCAGTGTAATTTGCGCATTTCCCACGCGGTTTTTCCCGTTGTAATAGCGCCCGGCGAAATCCGCGACTGCTAATTTCGTATTTGAACCGTGTCGCGCAGTATGAAATCGATCATCGCCGTTTTGGACTTCTGCCGGGCACCGGTTCGGCTCGGCTTTGTTCATTGCCCGGTGGAACGGCATGAAAGGGTGAAAGGGTGGTGGCCGTTCGAATAACGAGCCGACGGCGTTAACGTCGAAAAATCAATAGGGCCGTGTACATTCCTCATAAATAAATATGAATATCGCGTATCGCGGCCCTTCACCGTCGGCCGGCGAATGTAAATGTGTTACGTCGACGGCGACGACGACGACGGCTGCGTGCTGCAAGCCCGCTCTACACTCAAATACACGCTCAAAAGTGCGGCTAATATCGAGCGGATCGATTCCGCGTAATGGCGGATCCAGAGCAATAGTCTGATCGGTTTTCACTGTTTGCTGGCTGTTCTTCCGGTGTTTGCGGAATAAATTAGAAGGCCACTGAAAATTTATAACACCCTCCAACCCCGCTCCGAGGCTGTTTCAGCGAGAATCAAACAAGCAAAAGTTTCAACGGAAATGTAACTAACGAGAAAATCCACGAATCGCAATATAGACTAACAAGGACAGTGCAAGGACGTTGTCACACCGATTTAGTTGAGACTCTGTATACTTATAGATCTCGATCTCCCATTTACGAATATATACCATTATAAACGCTAATAGTCAGTAGTTTTTGAGATATTCATAAACGAACTTCTTACTTAAAAATATTTACTTTATTTTTTCTGTTATCCGAGAGGGATATTTACTATTTCATTAATTTCGGCTAATTTATTTATAATTTATTAATACGTTTGTTCTTTAACTTGTATATAAATAAATATACAATATCTTACGAACAAGTTAATCTTACACAGCGAATTTATTTATAATTTATTAATCCATTTGTTCTTTAACTTGTAATAAATGTGCAATCTCAAATAGACAAGTTAATGCGCTTAAGTGCGCCGCGAATAAATACTTGTAGTATCATTAAGATAAATTGCGATCGATAGTCTAATTAATCAATTAGACAAGTTAATGTTACACAGCGAATAAATAATATAAATAAATATGAAAAAAACAAATTTTCACCAAACGAGAATCGAACCTAGCCCACCGAGTAGAAGTCTCGTACGTTGCCGAAACACCGAGCCTTATTCGTTGTATACCTTCTCTACAATAGCAGATTTAAGCAGTAATGTAAGAACTTTATTTATGAATATCTAAAAAACTATTGAGTGTTAGCGTCGTCTATAATGGTATATATTCGTAAATGGAAGATCGAGATCTATAAGTATACAGAGTCTTAACTAAATAGATGTGACAACGTCCTTGCACTCTCCTTGTAAGCTCATCTCTCGTTCGAGTTACAGAGGAATAAGTACAAGTCTGCTAGAGTATCTCACCCAATTTTGATATCACGATTTTCTTAATATTATTAATCGAAGCAAGAAATGTTTCCGAGGATA
The DNA here is from genome assembly GCA_028455595.1 of Lasioglossum vierecki. NCBI lineage: Eukaryota > Metazoa > Arthropoda > Insecta > Hymenoptera > Halictidae > Lasioglossum > Lasioglossum vierecki. The sequence continues at coordinate 4,676,892 of CM052337.1, read as the reverse complement.
TTTTAATAACATCGGAGTATACTTTCAGTCATACGAAGGTCAACTTCGTTTTTTTTTAAACATGGAACGATGTATTTTTTAAAATTAATAGTTTCACCATTATTGTGATGATAAGGTGTGTGCTGTTGCGAATTCGGTTTCATGCATTGGAACTGTGCTACGTATTGATTCATATTTCGACAGAAAAGCATCTTAATTATTGGGTTGGAAAACTTGTTACGAACTGTTGATTTTCTCATAGAAACGACTGCAACGACGCAACGAAACAATATGAAAATGGAAAATGGAACGATGAAGAATGAAGAATGCTGTAACAATGAAGAAACAAAGAGTACCGGGAACAATTAAAGCGCCGATCAATCAGAGAAGAAGTCTCTGACTGAATTGAAACGATCAGAACTTCTTAATTACTCTTTACGTCGTGCTAGAAAATAAACGCTTCTGTTCAACTGATCGATCGAGCCTTTTAGTTTCCATGATTAAAGAGGTGTCTGTCGTCCGGGGTACTATTTGCGTTGTTTCCATTTGCTATGAAGAAAGAACGTACAGGTCACTTGACGCAAACCAATACCTAAAAGCCCGTAGACTTTCACAAAAATTCTAATTTCCCAGAATACAAAATTGCGTTAAAAATGCCTATCAGAATTTACAGTTTAATTGTAAACCAATTATTGAAACTATGCGTTGACGCGTTTAGCAGCTGCTCGTATTTATGAATGCACTATAAATATTTTCATTCATTTTGCAATTTACTAATTCTCTTGAATTACGTCTTTAGTCTCGTTAAAATAGTGTCACTTTTTCTTGTGACAAGTGAAAGAAAATCGAGAAGAATGCAATATGAGAAAGGCATGGCGCAGCCGCGAATAAATGGAATAGTTCGAACTAATTCCAAGTACCAAGCACAGGTCTACAAGAAAATAGCATCGAAAATTCCCGCAAGAACAGATCATAAAGCTCTCCGGCAGCCGGCAATAAATTTATTCTAGCCGAACCATTACCCCGAATCGCTGCGTTCAAAAAATCTTTCGTCGAAGACAATGGGTACTAGAAAGAGAACGGAAGATTTACAAAACAAGAGGCTCGACGGAAATGCGAAAAGTTTCGCATCTCAAGTGCAAGAGAGGTACGAGTGTTGGCGCGGGTAGCTGGAATAGCGATGCAACTTATAGTCGAATTTTTCGGTAAAATGTTTTGGTACGTGTTCGTTATAAAATACATACCCAAGTTTAAGACAGATTTACAATGCTAACTAACATCATTTCTCAGGAGCTACTTGGACAGTCGTTATCTTTTTAAATAATTTCAGAGAGTACAAGATAATAGAAGAGTATGTTCCATTTTTTTCAAAAGTGTTGCTGTTTCAAATTTGACTATGAAACATTCTTTGATAATTCCCTAGTAGCACAAAAATATTAAATGGATATTTTTTTTAAATATTGGAAAAATATTTTTTAAGCCACATTTTTTCATATGAGAAAACTATTGAATCTTAATATTGTATACCTGTACAAGAATAAAGATTATCTGTTTATTAGGAAAAAATATTTATTTCTAATATTAAATAAAAATCTGTTTTATAATGAGAAAAAAATTTTTTTGTTCATAATATGAAATGAATATTATCTGTATATTACGAACAAAATATTCTACTTCTAATATGAAATAACGATTCATTTAATATTTAGAAAAAAATATTTTCCTCATAACATGAAATAGATATTTCCTCGATATTTAAAAAGAAATATTTGTTACTTAGTATAAAATAAATATTGTATGTATATTTGAATATTAAAAAAAGATTGAATCTCTTTTTAATATTATATAAATGCGTGTACAATATTTTGTGCTACTAGGGTTAGAATTCTTCAAATATCGATAGGCAATAAAAAGATTTAGGTTCGATTGAAATCAACCCTGGGACAATTTTAACCCTCACACCCATAGTATTTAGAACACTGAACATATTGGCTTGAAAATTTATTTGTAAATCTGTTCAAATAATTCTGTCACCCATGGCAGCCGACGTAAAATTTAGATTGATCCCGTCACAGCTGTCAAGAATACATTAAAAAGCTCTTTTGGAATGGATAGGGTGCACCCGTTGCCGACAATTTGCGTCGAGCGACGAAATAGTTCTCGGAGGCCGCGAGAATTTGGGGGGTAAAAAGAGGGCAAGAAAAATTTCCAGTGTTTTCAGCTCGATCGTTGGAGGCGTGGCGATCGAGGCATCGCGAAAAACAGAAAACGTCGGATGAACCGAGTCACGCGGCGCGCGTGAAAGAACCTCATTGATTTTACAATCTCCGCGCGTCCCCCTTCTGCCCCCTCACCCTAACAGACTATTACCCCTTCCGCGTCCCCACCTGATAACTTCGTGTCCCGAAATTTTCTCTGCCTTTCCTGCCGCCAACCCATTCTCTCCCGGTTTCTCCGCTGCCTCGCGATCATCCCTTGAACAATTTTTTTCTTTTCCTTTCTCCATCAACCACCCCCGACGCTGGTTTTTCGTTTTTTCTCCTCGGGCCGTATTACGTTCTACTGATTCACAGTTAATGAGGCGAGAAGGGACCCGTGAGACTATCCTGCATAAACCGAGGGTGCTCGTGAATTATAAAAAAAATTCTACTCCGCAACCCCCACCGCTCGCGTTTCTGGGATTATGAAAAATTCCGCGCGGACCCCCGGAGCGAGCCGTGTGACAGAGTACGGTGTAAAAACGCGCGCGCGGACGACTTTACGCGCGTAATTTGGATGCGTTGAATTTTAACTTGAGAACGCCGCCGGGATTATCTGTACATCTCTGTTGAATTGTTTTCGCGAGCTTTCCCCGTCTTCGCTCGCTGCGATGAATTTAACTTGTTACCATGAAGGCCCGTTAATGAAATGGAACATTTTCAAGCACGGAAAGTCGGATTATTTCATGCGGAATCAGACGATTGCATCGGATTATACGCGCACAAGTAAGTCGAAAACACGTGATGAAATTGTTTTTGCGCGAACCTCCCACCTCCTCAACGTATAATCCTTTACAGGCCGAGTACAGATACAGTTAAGTTTTTAATACTGTTTTGTCATTTCAATTATCCTTTTATAGAAATATTTCGTTAAATACTTTTTAAACATTTACATTTCATAACAGCGATCGAATGCAATTAAAACTATTCTACACTATTACAATATTGTGTAATGTAATATCCTACAAATAAGTGCTGGATTAATAATTCTTATACCAAACAAAAATTGTTTACACTGATTTCCATTGATACTCTCTTTAAAATAGTTTTAATAAGTAGTCTAGATAAACGTGTCTTTCATTATTAATTACTAATAATTCGTATCCTACTGATACTCGTTTTACGTGTGGTTAATTTTGCATTTTTCTTCTTGTCTACAATAAAGACACTTAACAAAATAATAAATAGCTTCATTTGTACCTTGTACCAATATTGGTTCAACGAAATTAATATATTCGCATCGGTTATGAAATTACATATACGTCACTTAATTGCTACTCTTATTTACGTATACAAAATTCATACACCGTACAAAATTTCATCTACCAAACATACTGGTTAATTATCGCGATAAAATTTAACGTACGTGTAACTCAACATTAACATTTCATATACCAAATAATTTTCATTTCTCGGTCAACCGTTCAAACTCAATCCAAATCATCATTTCTGTAATTTTGAATCAATCAGGCGTGGCAATAATGCCTCGAATTGTGCACGGTAAATATCTCGCCTGGGAAGCGATTAAGCTTAAATTGCGTTGTACATGACATTTCATTTTTCGCCGTCAAAGACTAATTCAATTCCTCGGTCTTCAATTACAACAATTCTCTGTCGTCTTTCCTACCAATTATACTTCCATCTGCAGTAATACGGCGCGGAGTGTACGTTCCAGCCACGGGTCTTATCAAAAGTATCAAACGTTCTGTGTGAACTAGTGATGGGAGTGATCCAATATTTCTCTCACGATTTTCAAGTGATTCGATTATCGACTGGTGAAATATACAGTACTGTACTTGGTATCCACAGCCGACATTGATACTTGTCTTGAATATTTTATGATCAACGAAATGTAATTTTGACTTTCGTCAATGGAGTTCAGGGTCATTTGAAGGTTATGTCACACTACATATGTGAGTATGATTTTTTAATTAAAACAAGAAGAAACAAACCATGCGGGGTTCTGACGACTTGATACATGTCAAATAACAGATTAAAAGTTTGTTACTTTGTTAAAATAAAGAAAATTCTGGGGTTATACTCAGCAAGACATTCTGCGTGTAAGAAGTAGAATTGGTTGGTCATGATCAGACACGTCCGACGATTCACGTCTTCACATGAAGAAATTGTATTCTATTTCTTTTTCTTACTTTCTCATGAAAAATTACCTCGTGCCAGCTTGTACATATTATCCAGCCCCACCCTGTACACAATATCGTAAACCAAGTCTAAGCTGTAAGTCTGAATAAAGCAATAGTACACTACACAACTAATTGAGAAGGATCATGCCCATCACTAACATGGACGCAAAGGTACGCGAACGGCAGTTAGAATTACTTTCTCGCGGACCGGTGAAATCCGGTTCAAAGGGAATTAACGATACCCCTTGTGGGGGTGGGGGTGGAAAAAACGGGAAATTACACGTGGAGCAAAGTCAGGTTCACTGTGAGAATGTTTCCGGTCGTGGAAATGTATTTTACGACCGACGTCGACTACTAGCCAGGCCCGAAAGACAGACGGAATTTAATATTTATATCGTTTTCCAAGCGCTCTCGCAGAAATTCGATAAACCCTACGTTGCTGTTGACACGGGTATCTGGCATCCGGTCGTGTGTTTGTACGTACATCTATCTATTTATTCATCAATCTACGCACGACTGTCTCTTTACGTATTTGCCCCTCGTTAATGTTTCACACTCGCTACCTTTCGTCTTGCTTGATTATTCGCCTCTGACGTGTCTTTCAACTGGAACTCGTTGAATTAAGACGCTCTACTCCGTTCAGCAAGTCAATACGGCCACAGAATATACAGAAACATTCGCAAAAGAATCGATCAAAACTCACGACAAAAGTCGAATTTCCTTTCTTTATTTTTTTAAAAGTGAAAGCTGTGTTTCGCGAATTAAACGAAACACTGGAGAATTAAAAATTATCTATTCTAGAATTTAACAGTGGAAGTTTTATCAATTTTTATTCATTACTGTAAGGCTTCGTACAAACCTAAACAGCGCGCCGACCCACGCATTTTAAGGAACGTTTCGATTTTTGCCTATTCAATAATTTTATACAGGGTGTCCCAAAATTCGTGTACTTCCCGAAAATGGGAGGTTCCTTGGGTCATTTGAAGCGACATTTTCCTTTATAAAAATAACGCCAGCGGCTTTGTTTAGGAGTTATTAACAAAAAACACGGACGAATCAGAGCGCGGTTACAGCTGATTGATTCTGGCTCGGCCAATGGCGCCGCCACGCTAAGCGGGACCTGTCGCTGAGTCGGACTCCGTTTTAAAAAAGTCGTCCATCATCCTATATCCATCGTCATCTATCATCTAGATAGCTGGAGTGTTAATTATACACACATCAAAATCTGTAAATCCATATTTCCCATTATTCAAGACCTCTTACACAGATGATTAGAGCGTTCCATAACTCGTTCAATTTCCGTAAAGAACCTCATGAGTCTGTTACTTGTGCGTGCGCCTTTATACGGGTTCGTATGCGTGAAGAAAAAAGAAAATATAAATACCGACAACCAGAGACCCCATCGAGAAAAGGTAGGCCGGATAACTTCATCGAAACGTGACGGCTGAGATTATGTGATCTATTCGGCAACATCAGAAGCGTCTCGTTGCTCCACACCACAGGGATGCGGACATAAGCGTTGGCGCTGCCGAAAAACCGGGAAAGCATTCAAAATTCCTCCGCATGCCAAATATCCGAGGGGATAGATCGATCGCATGAGCCGTGGTGGAAAGGGTATCGGTAAAACCGGGGAATCCGTGCGCCCGGCATCCAACATTAACGTGGAAGCGGGCTCTTTAAGCCAAGTTCCGGCAATCTGGCGTCAAAGGGGCCGGCGCGGCGGCGGGCCTTTCAGGTGCGGCGCTTGGAAAACGCGAAACGCCACGGGGAGAAACACCGAAAAGCCAGCGATTCCGTGGAGCCTCCGCGAGAAGGCCAGCCAATTTTTGTGAGTGCACCTTGAAATAATCATAGCTTCCCGGCGTAAGTGGAGTCCCTGGCACTTACGTGGAAACGAAGCTGTCCTTGTGTAGCTGTATGTATGCGCGTTCTTGTATGCGACGGTTCCAGACGTGGAAACACACGTACAGCCGCTAACTCGGCTTCAGACTGCAGAGACCCCGACGCTACGATACCCGCGCGGCGGTCTAAGGTGGCTATAAAGACGCGAGCGTCTGGCAGGTGGTGGTCGTGTGGATGCTATATAATATTCATGCAGCGATATTGCATCTTGAGTGGTGCCATTAGAGCGAAGCGTCAGCCATCGCGGTCTCGTGGCGGTTTGTTGTTCTCCTGGCGTCTTCCTTGCTATTCAACCACCCACCCATGGTCTCGCGCACCTCTTCAGTACGACGAAGGAGCTTCTCCCCAGGCTTTGGCGTTCGACCATGCCACAAAGACGACGCAGGAATTTCAGATTTTTCTACCGAGAAACGTACGTTCAATGGCGACTCGCATTTTTTTCACGTACCCTAGCGAGGAGCGGTTTCGCTGAGGACTCGAGGTAAGGCGACAGCTGCTTTTTGAAAAATTTAGGGACATACGACTAAAAAGTCGACTTTTCGAAATTACAAACTAATGAATTTGTATTGCTTTGTAAGGATCTATCGACCTCGAAAATGAAGAAATTAATTAAATTAAATAACTATTTTAGTTACAATGATCATTTAAAGTTGAGCGTTTTGAAAGTAGCATATTTCACCAGGCAGAATTGCTCAAGTTCTTTGCGATGTCCTCATCGTTTCTTCCCATATTTTCTCTCAGTTTTTTTTGTATGATATAGAGCATTTCTTCCGAATAAGAAGTCATGTATTTTTTTTAGTAATAACTAATAGTAATATATGTAAAAAATAATGATGAACGATACATGACAGATTAAAAAAATGTTCTATATTTGTCAAAGCATATCTTTTTTGTCCCAAAACAACCCTGGCTGTAATAAAGAGGAATATTTTCAGTAAAACTCCCTTTAAATAACCGTCTAAGAATCATTTCCGATGTCATCCGACTAACAACAATATAGTTGTTTAAAGCTGACAATGTCGCGGCGAGATCGGTAGCCGCGCGTTGTTGTTGTTAAGCGGCGAGGCAGCCTAAGAACTCTTAAGATTGTAAAAAATTGTTTCTTTTCGTAAGGAAAGCAACTGATTCAACAACTACATAAAAATTTATAAAAATAACTAACTAACAAATTAAACAAAAAATATATTCTAACACTTATTATTCGAAAGAGATTATTTTATAATATTTTTTACTTCAAACCTCATTTCAATATCTCAAACGGTTCAAAAATTCTGCACCAATGTCCCGAAATTTTTCGATCCGGCCCACTGTGAGCCAACACTCTGATACTTCAAGTCGACGCGCAGTCTTTAACTCTTTCGATACTAATGGGAACTTGGTACGACACGCAATCAACGAAATTTCCGTAGTTTCATTACAAATTTACTTCCGATTGATGTCGATTGAATTTGTCAGAAACCTCAAATGAAATAATTTGATAATGAGCAATTAAGTAAAAAAATTGAATTAGAAAATGAAAATAGGATTTTTCTCATAAAAGCCACGCTAAAATTATATTATAATTATTTCATTTAACGACAGTTGAACCACGATTAAACAGATTCGACGTTAAACATGCAGATAATTAATATTGACTTATACCACGTTCGCATCAAACGGTCCAAGTTATATTCCAATCGATTCTAGTTTATCATTTAGATGAAACGAATAATGAATGCGACAGTTCATATAGAGATTCGCAGATTAGTAATAAAGTTTAACACTCTCATGGGAAAAATGTTTCCAAGAATCTCCAGACAGATCAGCAATAACGAGAGAAAATTGCTTCTTATTTTTTCCACCGTGAACAATGGGGAAAACGAGTGAAAAGCATTCCGCCGCGCGATTCTTCGGGGACATCCGAAAGGATGTTAAGTATTCATCGAGCGTTTTCGCGTCTTCATGCCTTCTCGTCACCCTGCGTGGCGCGTTTTCGAAAGTGGGATCTCGGAGGAACCTTCCCCTACGGTTCAAACCCCCGTAACCGCCATTATCGCTTGCTTTCCACCCTTGATTCTGCTCCTCGCCCTTCGACTTAATGTCTCGTCCGCTTTCAGCGGCGTTCCGCGTTGAAATTACGTACGAGGAGTTGGAAAATATTAATTCCGAACCCTGCGTCGCGTATACGTCAGACATCAAAGAAGACGCCCCGGCGACGTGGCAATTTTTGTTTTTGCCTGATATTCGAGGCAACTAGTTATTTCCCATACTGCTCGCAGGATAAAGTCTGAAATTTTGTTTCGCAACGTCGCGCTCGGATGAAAGGAACTATATTAAAAGTATGTAATGAATATATGAGGTGCTTCTTGTATCTTGTTGTCCCTATTATCTTTGTTATTTTGCCGACAATGTAATGTACACAATGAGGATTTTACACAATCCAATTTGTTCCACATTATCGTTCCATAAACCAGTGAAAATAAATCGTAAATCTATTTTTAAGGAATCTTCAGTCTTCAAATCAATGGCAGCTTCACTTACGAAAAAAATTTTGATAGTTCTTGAAAATGTTAAATTTACAGTATTTTTAAGTAAAAGTGGGTCTTCGGTTACCCACCTGTGACATAACGTAAACATATCTTACAGGAAAATGAATTCTGCTTTGCGAAAGTAGAGCTAGACCTCATAGTGAGTTCACGCTTACGGTTGTACTATTTGTTTTAACAAAATTATCACAATTTAATTATCGACAGTTCTTCGAAAAATGTAGTGTTAGAAGAAAAATCCTAAACAATAAAATAATGAAATTGTGTATTGCTTAATAAAGAATTAAATTGTGCAAGGATATATGGAGAAACATTTTCTCATTAGTAGATAAAGTTATCTAACTTGAAGCTGGAACTTAAGGCTTTTGTAGGTGTCTGAGTGGGGACCGGACGTCGATAAGGCGTTGATACGTGTTATCGAGTGTAGTATCAGGTTCGCCGGAAGAATTAGAGTTTCCTGAACTTTCGGACGGGGCTTTTCACCCTAAGGGATGACTATCAGGACAAATAATTGCGTTCCTTCCGATTGTAGGTCCCTCTTAAATTGTCGGACTCCATTTGGCGTCCAGCGGGAAAGCAAGATTCTAACAGATGCCGACATGCTAAGAGCTTTCGTCCTACCGCCTACTCTTTCGAGCTTTATAGGATTCCGTGGCTTTTTGCGTTAGCTCGCAGGTACATGGAGGACGGAGGGAGCAGTAGGTGGCACTGGAAAGCTTCCACAACGAAATGGATTGTGGGGACGAAATCGTGAGTCTGCCAAGAACTGCTAGAAGAAGCCTCGTCTGTCACGCCCAAATACATTTCTTCGAGTAGAGCACGTTTCGTGCACGAGCTTCTCGAAGCTTTCGAGGATTTTAAATAAGAGCCTTTTTTGGTGGGGAGGGGGCGGGGAGGGATGCACGAGGATCCTGTTATACGGTCATAGTGCTTCTCAAAGATTATATTCGTCCATTGAATGTTTTATCTAAATATCTATCACCTAAATGAGCCCAAATCATTTGTAAGAACTTGTACAGAACAATCTCTGTCTTTCTGTGATCATAATTTACTTATCATTCGCTCTATTGATCTGTGAAAGTTTAAGAGCTGCGAGCATTAATAGAAGAAAATACAAGATTCTGACCGGCAATATTTGTATAGTTTCTATAAATCTAAATTCAAGAATTTTAGATAGATCGTTTGGATTAGTAATAGCATAAACGTGAAATTATCCTTACTAAAGGATATTACGGGAGATTGTATGTATTTTAATACTCGTCGCAGAGGAGAAACGTTTTGATTAAGGAATTTATGCCAAGGAAGTATTTACAATTAAAGACCTGGCTAATACGAGTATTAATGTCGCAACCATACATTTATGTGATTATAAATATGTTCTAATTTGAATAGCCTGAATTATTCAATACAATGAATATTCATCAATACGAAAGCAGGTGAAACAACAGCATCGTGATAACGTTCCCATAATTGTACGTAATATTTATATTTCACTGTGATAGTAATTTTATTCCTATATCTATTTTGAATCTTGCTTGTTTGAATGAAAATCAATGTGAGATTAAGAACAAATCCTCGTGGATGCGTGATCGTTAAAAGAAGATGGCTTTCTTCACACTTTCTTCATTTATAATTATGTAAATATGTAACAGTAAATATTAAATTTCTGGTAGCAAGAAATCACACATTGATCGACACTCTGTTTATTTCTGTAGGTATGAGAATTCGCAGTCAACGAAAATTAATCATAAACAGAATACAGAATCAAAAATTATATGCACAAAAGTTAAAACATGATTGAAGTAAAAATATAGAACACCAACGCAGTCAATAAATAATCTCCGGCTTAAATATTCATTCGGTAATATGCAAATTTTTCCTCCCGGATAAACGTTTTGCTTGTACGTGAAAATCGATATCCAAAAAAAGTTTAACTGCTCCGAAAATAATAAACAACGTGCGGTAGCATTTTTTATTCTCCTCTACATCTATGCATTGAATATTCATTAAAATTCTTTTATTCTTATATATTTATAAATTATTTTATATATTTTCTCAATAAGTCGACAACACTACTTAATATTCTGTCAAAGGTACGATTTATACCAGAAATTAATTTCGAAACATAATGATATACATTATGTTTTTATTTCAATTTAAAGGTGTACGGAGTTTTCTTGACAAAAAGCAGCCCTTCAATCATTTATCGGAATCGCACTACTTAAATTTCTGTCAAAGGTGCGATTTATGCGAGAAATAAATTTCGAAACATGATGATGTACAAAAGCAAATATACATTATGCTTTTATTTCATTTGAAATGTGTATGGATTTTACTTGATAACCCTTTAAAGCACAGACAGGATCACTCAATGCTTAGCAGGGGATTTATCGGGGCAAAAAGCACCCCTTCAATCGTTTATCAGAACCACCATTCGACATCCATCTGAACGACAGCCTCCTAAATTTTTTCTTCGATGGAACAGTGGCTACTTATCATAAAACAGTCACAATCTCGTATGGTGGGTCAACGAATCATTTCTCGAAAGGATCACTCAATATTTAGCACGCGATTTACGGAGGCAAAAAGCCCCTCCGCCAATCGTTTATCAGGACTGCCATTCAACGACCAGCTAAATGACCGGCTCTCGAACTTTTTCCTCGGCCGTCTCTCGAGAACCCGGAGTCTCATCTCTTGCGGGGTCCTGCCATTGGTTGTCCAGGCGAGAGCAAATATCAGTAAAAATAATCGTCGTCCGCAGGGTGAAGCGTTCGCACGAATTCAGTTATTTTCTCTCCCTCTTCTCCGGGAACGGCAAGATGGCCGGCCGAAACAAAGGCCTGGAAATGACGTTGTTTACGGGACTGAATTGTTTTAAAAAGAGACGAAGGTCGAGCATCGCTGGCAACGGTCCCGCGAGAGGGACGAGGAAAGGGGCCGAATGGAACGAGAAGAACGAGTGCCGGCACAAAGGGGGTTGAACTGCAACGACGAGAGCCCGAGAGGGATGAAAAGGAGGGCATCCAGGAGAGTGAGGATTTCTCTAGGCTCGTCGACTTAAAGACGCGCCGGGAGAACTCGGCCTAGGGAAAGGAAAAGAGAGAGAGAGAGAAGCGTGCTCTCGATTGTTTTATTGGAACAGATTAAAAAGCATACTCGGGACCGATTGTTTGTAATTCTGATAAAAAAGTGAGGCGATAAAGGAATCGTGGCCAGAAGACTGCGCCCGAGGGAAACTCGCATCGAGAGTGCTTTGTAAGACGCCTGGTTTTAGAAGTGATCTACGGGGACTGGTGATCTACAGCCACCTGAGCTAGCAACTTGAAAAAAATACAGCGTGCAGCGTTATCCTGGCCTGTGCGCAGAGAGAGAGAGAGAGCGATATCTCATATAGAAGCGAATTAAGAATACAAATATGTTTTGCGGGATTATAAAAGTTTATAGAGTCTTGTAATAACATAAATGTTTTTGTCCACATGGGAGATATCTATCATCTGTGCATCGTCATGTGATTGGTGTGCAAACTTGCTGATATAATCGTTACACAAGCTTTCTTGTTGCAAACTTGATTTTGATTGAATGATTTTGACAAAAATGTTCTAACAGGTCATTAAATATTTCTATTTATACAAAATAATTCCACTGAATGCAACATATTCATGATCATCATTATGCCTCAGGAAATGTAACATAGAAAAGTGAAAATAGAATCATTCAAAGATGGTAAGATTATACATGGTACTGATAGAAATTTTAAAAAATCTGATACTCTCGATTGGAATCATGCTTCTGTGACGAAGTAGCTTGTCTGGCCATTGCAGGTTATTCTACTTACGCCAATATTCACAAGCATTGACAACACCACGTTGCTACTTATTATTTGTAACAATAATCCGACAGGACACACTGTATGTACAATAACGGATACGAAATAATATTTTTGTGAATGTACAGTATTGTACTACCTACAATATTTATTGTTAAAGTTTAATGCTGCTCCAAACATTTTGTTTCATACTTCAGTTTTTTTTTGCATGTAGAATCTCCTTCCCATTCGGTTTCAGTCGGTTTAAACATCATGTTACACGTCGCATCACCCACACGGTGAACGTTTGCTTTCGATCCGCGACTAATGGACACTCGGAGCGGAAGTTTTGGAAATTGGAAACTGCGTCGGAAGTTTTTAAAGTATTATTTAAACAATTTTTACCCGTAACTTTAGCTATAAATAAAGCTGTGTCAGCTTAAATTGACATTAAGTACGCGGCTTATCTGCAACCTAAGCTGCAGGGGTTTAATTGTAAAATTTATTAGCATAATTAAGCTGATGGTCACACATTGCACAAACAGTGCAAAAATATTAAATTTAAAAATAGAGAAGAAATAATTAAAACCAAACAACAATACAAATACTTTGTTAAGCGAATGAAATACGGTTACAAATTTCTAAATACCTTAAACAATCTCTCAAATAACTTTGTCAATTTCGATTTAAGGAAAATGTTATAGAACAGTATTCGCTATATTTTACTGTATTCACATGTCAGTGTGTCAGACCAATATTACTGTCGGCAAGGTTAAGGTTTCGACAGACATTGGTATCTCCGCGGAATGTTTTTCAATGACTCTAATGAATGAAATTTCTTTGAATGGCGGTTTACAACAATAAGAAATCAACGCGGCCGCCCACCTCGCCAGGAAGCGGCAATTTGGCGTGCATTAAACGAGCATAACGAAGTTTATCTCTTTCACTGGCTACTAAAAAATCTGAGCCAGGTAAACATCGTTAACAGCGCAGCCAGGCACTAATTGCGTATCAATTAAGCTAATTTGAGTTATCGCGTAATACTCGGAGCGAAGTCCAGTGAACAGTGACGCCCACGTGGCCCGGCCATGTTTTTCGCCATAACAATCTCCGTTAATTGTATTAATTGGACGTAAATTACCACGTTCGCCGGCCCCGAGTCCCACAAATTCATTAGTTGGGCGCAAATTGAGGTTCAAAACATTCCAAATTAACATTCCCGGCGCGCAACTCGTTTCAGTCTGTCAAGCTGTCTCCGCGAACATGTTGGACACGTCGTTGATAATTTGTTCGCGACACCTCGCCTGGACGGCTTCCCTCGAAATTTCATTAATCCGCGGCGAAGCTGGAAAATCGAAAATCGGGAATTATATAGCCTACCGAAATGTACTTGTAGAAAAACCTTCCGAATATTCACCTTGCAAGAGGAAAATCATAACTTTAATAAACGATATTCCACCATGGATAACTAATTTTTTGTGAACACGAACATCTAATGCAAATTTTTCTCATTACTAAAAAAGGAAGCCGCATATGTTAATCTGTATATAAGTATAGAAACATTAATCTGTGTTCCTTTTTTATTAAAACGAAACTAACATGAGTGGGTATATAAGAGATTTCAGGCTTTCGAGAGGGAGTGTACACGCGTATACGGGGCTAGGCAGGAACAATGGTATAAAAAGGAAGTGGGTCGTCTCATATGCAAAAATTAATTACAGGCACAGAATAGAGTTTTCTTTGCCTATATCTAGTTCTCGAGAACAATCATTTGTATGTAATTGTTGAACGTATCCGTGCTATTGTACATGTAAAACTCATTCAACGTGTCTGATCATTACTTGTTCGTTCTACTTAATTGGACCTCGAGTACGTACATTCCCATAAATTCTTGTAAACTTAGCATTGATAAAAAAATCTGTCGTTGTTGATTCTTTCGTACACAGTGCAATAGTATCATTCTGGCTTCTGCCATTATAAATCCTTACGTCACTACCATGTCCTCGGTAACCCCTTACGTTTAAAACAAATGTTATTTATACTTTCCACGAAAAATTGCAGAAGTGCTTCGGACAATTTTCCACTGATTTACTTTTCCAAAAAATCAACATTTACAGTGGAAGTTTAAGAAATGCAGAAGGTAAATCTTGTAAAATATAAACATTGTTACTGACGTGAGAATAAATAAATTTTCAAACTCTAAATATATGTGGCCACGCCCTATTTCCACAATAAGCTCTCAGTGCTGATGCCTTCCATAATTCTATGTCACACTAATTAATCATTACGAAGTGAAACGCAGCACTAAGGCGATTTCTCGGCAGGACATTTCGCTCCTTGGCAAATAAAACAGAGTCTGCCCTGTGACTTCTCGTTCCTAGATGGAAACTAATCCTCCATCAGTGACTGGGGAAATTATACTGGGGAGCAAACCTTTATCTACCGGAGGCACAGTCTGTAAATCGTTCTACAAAACCCGGGCCAGCCGACTATTTGCCAGGCCCTTGCCGCAAATATTCTTTTTGCGATGAAAAGGATCCACGGTTATAAATCAACGCCGTGATTTCCGCGACCGCTGTTCTTTGTCCCCGTTGCCGTGCGACGCCGGTTTTATTAGGAAAGTTCGTCAATTCCCTCGCGTCCCGTGAAACACCGTGATCCCCGAGCCGGATCGAAAAAGAAAACGAGAATATTATAAAGCTACCGAACCGCGAACGGCGAAACTCGCTTCCTAAGTTTCTCTAAATTCTTTGTCGCGTAATTCAAGAGGTTCTCAGACGGCTCGCAGGCCTCGGGGAGCGAGAGTTAGGCGGTGCTAATGGGCTGCGATAATCGAGTTCGGTGTACGAATTAAATTTTAATTGACAAAGGGAAATTTCGCTAAAGTTGATCGTTTTCAGAGTGACAGAAGGCATAAAATTGTTCAAGTTGTAATTAGTCTCTGCGTCGCGTCGCGTCGGTTTGTGCGATTGCGTTCTCTCTCGGAAGTGGAATAACGAGAATGAACAGAAATGGTGCATTTTGTTTTTGTATTAAGAGATTCGTTCATATAATGACATTTTGTTTTGAACTCGTTTGGAACTTAGTACAAATTCAATTTTATATATTACAAAACTCTAGAAAGATTCAATGAATTTAAGATTATTTTTAACTCGCTAACATTATTACAAAAAGAGAGATATTTCTATCAGGCTCCTAGTCGTTTCAGTTGATGAACGAACTGTTTATCTTGCATAAAGAATAACTAGATAAGAATAAAATTGCCAGTCGTTGTATTTTTAAGAGGAAACCCTAAAAAATACGAGTCTTTTTACACACACACATACCTATTTTCATAGTATAAAAATTCAAGAATACTACTGAAGGCAAAAAGCTAAAAATATATAGCAGTGGAAAAAATTTCAAACACACTTCTGTCTCGAGAGAGAGTTGATTTTTTGATGTAAAGACTGCGATTTCTGAACCAAGAGAAAACCTTGCTTTAAATTATACTTCTCTTTGTTATTTACACTTTGTTGAACTATAATTATTATAATTAAGCGGACTTCATGTAGAAAACTATATTCACGATTATACAGGGTGTCCCAAAAT